>AP028164.1:54885-74885 GCA_014132275.2 Samia ricini | reverse complement strand
TGGGAAAAAAGGTTTTAGTTACCTCCGCGTGATGTTCTTCGCTGTAACGTTTTTCCCACTCCAAGGCTGTTTCATGACGAATTTCCTTCTTAACGAAGGAAATGGGGCATTGGTCGTAGTCAGCCTTGGTTTTCTTGCGCAGCGCGGCCTCTTTGGCGAGCTCGTCAGCCCTCTCGTTTCCAGCTCTGCCATTATGCGCTCTAATCCACTGGAATCTCACCCGCCCTCCTTCCCGTTTTAATCTCGCCACGTCCCTGCGCACCGCGAATGCTAATGGATGGGTGGTCCCTTCATTTTTGATCGTTTCCAGGGCTGCCCTCGAATCACTGAGGATTTTTGCCCCTCCAATTTTTAGCCCTATTTCTACTGCCTTTTTGAGGGCAAACAGTTCTGCCTGGTAGACCGTGCAATGAGGTTCTAGTCTGTACTTCTTGGATTCGATCTCCCTCCCTTCTCTCCATCTAGTCAGAGCCGCTCCCACTTTCCCTTCAATTTTACTCCCATCTGTGAATATTTCATCCAGGTCTGCCAGTTCCGGTCTGTCACACTCCTTGGCATCCTTCTCCTCCAGTTGCACATCTATATCCACTTCCTCTGACGGATGGGGAAAGGTTTGCGGGCTCACTCTCTTTTCAATTTCCCTGTCCTTGATCCAGATCTCCGCGGTCAGTCCTCTCTTCGCCTCATACAGGAGGGCAGCTTCCCTCACCCTCAGGTCTAGGGGCAGCAATCCTGCCAGTGCGAGCACCGAGTTCAGTGGGGCCGTCCTGTAAGATCTGCAGATTTTTTGGGCGAAACCTCTCTGCACCTGGTTTAGTCGCGTCCTAACCATTTGTTTTTGAGCGGCCGTGTGCCAGACACTGGCCGCATAGAGTACAATAGGCTCGACTACCGCCAGATAAATACTCTTCGTCACCTCCGAGCTCAAGCCCCACGAAATCTTCGCGGTCTTCGCGAGCTGTTTGTACAGGTTGGTGACCTTCTTGCACAGATTTGTGACGTGACTGTTATAAGTCATTTTTCTGTCAATAGTCAAGCCTAGCAGTTTGATTTCGTCAACAATGTTTATGGGTACGCCTCCCATAACCATAGCAGGAGGGTCATATTTGAGTTTTTTAGTGATAATCAGCGCATTGGTCTTTTGGGGGGCAAAATCCAGCTTGTTAGCCTTCCCCCATTTATATACAAGATCCAACGCGCTGTTTATCTCGTCTTCCATGACCGCACAGTTATGGCCGGAAAAGATCAGGACAACGTCGTCCGCAAAAGCCTGACAACGCGCCCCACTCTCCGCCAGTTCCTTCAGCAGCGAGTCCAGAATCAGGTTCCAGAAAATCGGTCCGCCGATCGACCCCTGTACGCATCCCTTGTCCGTAGTGCGCTTTTGCTTGGCTCCTGCGTATTCCAGGAGAACCTCCCTGTCTGTTAAGTAGCTGCCTACCAGCCTCCTGATGTTTAGCGGACAGTCAAAGTGCAGCAACTGGGTTTTAATTTTGGGCCACCACGCGTTGTCGAAGGCCCCCTGTATGTCCAAGGAAACAATCACATTAACTCTTTTTTTGTTCTAGGTTTCCTTTGATATGTTCCATTAGATCATACAGGGAGTCCTCTGTACTGCGCTGCGGCACAAACCCATATTGTTCCGGGCTCAGCTTCCCGGCGGTGTGCCAGCGAACTCGCCTCATGAGTAGCTTCTCCAGGACCTTTCCGAAAACAGGCAGGAGTCCGATTGGTCTATAGGACCGCGGGGAGCTATAGTCAGCTTTCCCAGCTTTCCTTATAGTCACTATCACTGCCTGTTTCCAGACCCGGGGGAAGCAGGAAAACTCCAGGCATTTATTGGCGATCTCCAGAAACTCCGGCTCTCCGGCTGCAATAGCCGCAGCACAGATGTCTGCCGTGAGTCCGTCCGCTCCGGGTGCCTTTTTCGGGTTGAACGAGCTGGCAACAGATCTCAGTTCCACCACGGTAAAAAGGCGGATCCATTTCATCTCCCGGCCTTCCTTCTTCCGATCGGCTAGCCTTTTCCCGTTCCTCCTGGTGTTCCAGTGACTCTCCTATTGTGGAATCTTCTGGGAAGAAGGTTTCTGCCAGGAGTCTGACCGATGCTTCGGAATCGCACACCCTTCCCTCGTGTATCAGTAGTTGGTCCTCATGCCTCGTCATACTCCTCCCTATGATCCTATACACCCCATCCCAGAGTGTCTCCCTATTTTGTTTTGTACAGAAGGATTTCCAGCTTTGTAATTTCCCGTGTTTTTACTGCTAACTCATATTTCTCTTTTTGTTTCAGGTACTCTTCAACAGCATATCTCCGTCTTCGTGTCGCCGCGTTTGGGATTTTGCGCTTCAAGGTCATCATCGTTCTCTTCTGCGACTCCAGTTCTCCGCTCCACCAGGGTAAGTTTTTATGTTTTTTGTTTTTTTTTGCTATCGGGGGGATGCTGGCCGCACAAGCTTCTTTAACTGCTTCCATGTACTTGTTTACTATAATATCTATTTCTGTTTTTTTCTTTTATTTTCCTAATAATTTCCAATGTAATTTCGAATGTTTCTAATTTTTTAATCATTTCTCCTCTAAACTTATTCCAATTTGCTTTTTTTGTGTTGTAAATTCTTGTAGTCTTTTGGTCCTTATTTTTATGATTCTTTTCTACCTCAATTTTAAATTCTATGCAGTTGTGATCCGAGCTCGTGATGCCTTCATCCACCCTCCAATCTTTTGACCATGGTGATCATTGGTTCCGTGCAGAAGGTCACGTCAACACAGCTCTGATAGACTTTCCCCCCTCTAACCGTGTAGAAGGTGGGGGTCGTTCCTTGGTTCATGATATAGCAAGCTTCCTCATTTACGAACCCAAGCACTTCCTCTCCTCTGCTATCCTCTCTCACGCTTCCCCACCACGGACTCCAGGCATTAAAATCGCCACCAACTAGGATTTTAGTAGTGCCTAGCCTTGTCATTATGCTTTTTAACGTCTCCAGGTAACCCTCCACAGGCACAGAGTCTTCAAAGTACACAGAAATTACTGCCACTTTACTGGTCCTCCACTTGAAGGTGGCGACAGCGATATTTTGTGATACCATGGTTGGATCTTCTATAGTATCCAACTCGTCGTCGAATATCATTATCGCCGCCTTCGTGGGTGAATCTCGGCTAGAGGGGTATTGTACTACCCTTATTCCGCGATCCTGCTTGAGTTTACCTGTTGAACCTGTGTAGGGCTCCTGCACCAATGCCAAGGCTATCCCATTCTTCTTCCCTTCAATCACTAGTTCGTTGGTGGCTAACTGTTTTCGTTGCAGGTTGGCTTGGTAGCATTTCAGAGTTCGCATTTCTACCCGACTGTCCTCTGTGTTGCCATCTCTATTCTCTTCTTCCCTCAGGTCATCCTCAGCAATATGAGACTTTGGAGCGAGCTATATCGTCCCATCTGCGCCTGACCATACACACGCTGTCAAAAGCGTTGTGGTCGGTTCTATCCACCTTTGCGTGAGCGCAGTTCCTACAACTCGGGGCTTCTCCCGCCTTCCAGGAGTCGCACTCCCGCTTCTGGTGGTTGCCACCGCAGTGACTGCACTTATCTTCAGTCTCCTGACATAGCCTTTTCCCGTGTCCGTACCCCAGGCACCTGGAGCACTGGACCAAGGGCGACTGGTCCTGTACAACGACCCTTTGCAGGTCGATGTACAGGCGCCCTGCCGTTGTTACCCTGGTCCAGATACTCGGCGATACCTGGAGTACCACATGGGTAAGGAATTCATTCCTTGCCTTCCTTCGGTATTTCATTACTACCCTATACTCCTCCTCTGGGATGTCCTGTAAAAGTTGGTGGTTTTGTTTTCGGAGGGCCTGCGTAATCACCTCGTCCGTGTTGCTTGAGAGGACATCTCTCAGCATGATAAGAGGATCCCTATTGAGGGCATCCTCCACTATTAAGGTGGGTGCTACCTCATTAATTCTCTTTTTAATTCTCCTCACTTCTTCCTTTGTCTCACACCCCCCAGTACTACCTTCTGGTCTTTTGTTTTGCGCAGCCGATCCACTTTAAGTCCGGTTTTGCTGGCGTCCACAGCCGTTCTCAACTGGTTTACCACGTCGCTGCTCGTATGTTGAATCAGATTTGAGGAGATTATTATGGAGTGAGTGGAAGTTCTATTTGGAGCCGGTCTGGTTTGATTCACCGCATTTGCGTAGCTCACTCTTTGACCTTCTGTCTCGCTTTGGCTCGTATTCAACATTGCAGTTAGGTTCTCTATCACTTTGTTGCTGTCCTCTATTCTTTTTGCATGCTCTTCTAACTTTTTAAGTAATTCCCCGCTGGCTACTTCTATTTGTCTCCTTTCTTCCAAGTCCTTCACCTCCTCTCTTTCGCTCGCTTTTTGTTTCCCTGCGCCTTTACATTCTTGCTCATCCCTTTTCTCCCCTTCCTTAACTATTCCATACAGTTTGTCCAGCGCTTTCGTTATGCCTACTTTTAAGTCACTTTTTAAATTCCTCGATTCACCGAGTTGTGTCTTCCCGAACACCAGCCACTTTCTTGCTTCTTTTAGTCTGTCATGGTTCTTCTCTGATGTCGGCTCTTCTCTATTTTGAGTTCTTGGTACTTCTACCACGTCTTCTTTGTCTGTTTCAGCGGGTGCTTGCGTTGGGATTTGTTGCGACTGCATTTTTTGTGTATAGTCCTTGAGTTGAGGCGACTGCGTGAAGGTACTATTTAGTTGTTTATTGGTTAGTTTATTTTCGTATTCTTCCGCGGTCTTTTTAACAATTTGTCTTTCAGATTGCGTTATTTTGGAAGGTGCAGGTACCTGGGTAGCTGGTTCCGGAGTGCCAGCGGTCTTCTTTGGAGGGGGTGTCCTATGCATCCTGATTTATTTTCTAGATTGCGCCGAAAGCTGTTAGTATTGGTGTATAGAGTCCAATACTATCTAGCGATGATGGGTATAGAATCGATACCGGGTGTATAGTGTCCGGCACAATAATTAATTCGTAAATTTAAGGTTTGTATGAGTTGTAAATATATTCTTAATAATAGTATTGATAGTCAATAATTTTAATTGTAAAATTAATTAAAGAGACTAGGTTATAGAAGTATTTTAGTACTTAGCGTCAGGATATAACTAAAACCAAGTAGAAATATGGCTACTTAGTTCTCGCCGTGTATATTGCGGCAACTTGGGTCAATTAGTTTAGTTACTTGGGTCCGTGTAGAGTGCGGGCCCAGAGTGTATGATTAGTCAATAGTTAAAATTTTTTACTAGGATCTTGCTTGTTGTTTATAGGGCAATATTTTCCGTATAAAGAGTGAGGTCACGACCACACCATAGAGCAACTCCGCCGTGGTTCCCCACAGGAACTTGTGCAGGAGTTTGCTCCCCTGTGAAGTCAGTTGATCCTCACGCAAGCGGGGGGGGGGGGGGGGGGGGTAGCAATTTAGTAAAAATCCGAAAAAAAATTTTTGTCCGCTGCGCGGACAAGCAAATTGGGATGTAAGCCAAAAGTTTCCGTGGAAAGCCGGAAAATTTATTCAAGAAAAACTATGTTTTTATAAGAATTTTGAATTTTAATTGTGTTTTCTCTGTTCCAGGTCAGCCCAGCAGCGACTCCGAAGATCGGGATGCGTACCAGGGACTTCGCCGGAGCCAGATACAACAGCAATCGACCAGAAACTACAGTTATTTATATAAAAATCGAATATTAACTTAGAAAAATTTCGTAGAATAAAAATTTAGAAAAATATGGATAAAACCCCTATATATCACTCTATATAGCAACGAGGGTGCGTATATATACTATCCTTAATGTCTATGTACTTTGTACAGGTCAATATAAAAATTTAAATTTTTCAACTTTTCGTTGAAGTCGCACACCTTAGGTAAACTCGGTTTAGGTATTTAAGGGTTTTTATGTACTTTCGCTAACTTGCAGATGTCGTAGACACGCGATCGAGGTGTCTATCGACGCAGCGCGTCGCGACAACAAGCAAATTGGGATGTAAGCCAAAAGTTTCCGTGGAAAGCCGGAAAATTTATTCAAGAAAAACTATGTTTTTATAAGAATTTTGAATTTTAATTGTGTTTTCTCTGTTCCAGGTCAGCCCAGCAGCGACTCCGAAGATCGGGATGCGTACCAGGGACTTCGCCGGAGCCAGATACAACAGCAATCGACCAGAAACTACAGTTATTTATATAAAAATCGAATATTAACTTAGAAAAATTTCGTAGAATAAAAATTTAGAAAAATATGGATAAAACCCCTATATATCACTCTATATAGCAACGAGGGTGCGTATATATACTATCCTTAATGTCTATGTACTTTGTACAGGTCAATATAAAAATTTAAATTTTTCAACTTTTCGTTGAAGTCGCACACCTTAGGTAAACTCGGTTTAGGTATTTAAGGGTTTTTTTATGTACTTTCGCTAACTTGCAGATGTCGTAGACACGCGATCGAGGTGTCTATCGACGCAGCGCGTCGCGACAAGCAAATTGGGATGTAAGCCAAAAGTTTCCGTGGAAAGCCGGAAAATTTATTCAAGAAAAACTATGTTTTTATAAGAATTTTGAATTTTAATTGTGTTTTCTCTGTTCCAGGTCAGCCCAGCAGCGACTCCGAAGATCGGGATGCGTACCAGGGACTTCGCCGGAGCCAGATACAACAGCAATCGACCAGAAACTACAGTTATTTATATAAAAATCGAATATTAACTTAGAAAAATTTCGTAGAATAAAAAATTTAGAAAAATATGGATAAAACCCCTATATATCACTCTATATAGCAACGAGGGTGCGTATATATACTATCCTTAATGTCTATGTACTTTGTACAGGTCAATATAAAAATTTAAATTTTTCAACTTTTCGTTGAAGTCGCACACCTTAGGTAAACTCGGTTTAGGTATTTAAGGGTTTTTATGTACTTTCGCTAACTTGCAGATGTCGTAGACACGCGATCGAGGTGTCTATCGACGCAGCGCGTCGCGACAAGCAAATTGGGATGTAAGCCAAAAGTTTCCGTGGAAAGCCGGAAAATTTATTCAAGAAAAACTATGTTTTTATAAGAATTTTGAATTTTAATTGTGTTTTCTCTCTGTTCCAGGTCAGCCCAGCAGCGACTCCGAAGATCGGGATGCGTACCAGGGACTTCGCCGGAGCCAGATACAACAGCAATCGACCAGAAACTACAGTTATTTATATAAAAATCGAATATTAACTTAGAAAAATTTCGTAGAATAAAAATTTAGAAAAATATGGATAAAACCCCTATATATCACTCTATATAGCAACGAGGGTGCGTATATATACTATCCTTAATGTCTATGTACTTTGTACAGGTCAATATAAAAATTTAAATTTTTCAACTTTTCGTTGAAGTCGCACACCTTAGGTAAACTCGGTTTAGGTATTTAAGGGTTTTTATGTACTTTCGCTAACTTGCAGATGTCGTAGACACGCGATCGAGGTGTCTATCGACGCAGCGCGTCGCGACAAGCAAATTGGGATGTAAGCCAAAAGTTTCCGTGGAAAGCCGGAAAATTTATTCAAGAAAAACTATGTTTTTATAAGAATTTTGAATTTTAATTGTGTTTTCTCTGTTCCAGGTCAGCCCAGCAGCGACTCCGAAGATCGGGATGCGTACCAGGGACTTCGCCGGAGCCAGATACAACAGCAATCGACCAGAAACTACAGTTATTTATATAAAAATCGAATATTAACTTAGAAAAATTTCGTAGAATAAAAATTTAGAAAAATATGGATAAAAAAACCCCTATATATCACTCTATATAGCAACGAGGGTGCGTATATATACTATCCTTAATGTCTATGTACTTTGTACAGGTCAATATAAAAATTTAAATTTTTCAACTTTTCGTTGAAGTCGCACACCTTAGGTAAACTCGGTTTAGGTATTTAAGGGTTTTTATGTACTTTCGCTAACTTGCAGATCGGTTAGGTTAGGTTAGGTTAGGTTAGGTTAGGTTAGGTTAGGTTAGGTTAGGTTAGGTTGGGGTGCGATGTCAGACAACCTCCTCGTGGTGCACCCTGGGCAACGGCAGTCCTTCTGACTGCCGGCTAATAGTCTGACAGGGCGATGGGCGTTTTTGCCCCTAACTTGACGATTTGGCTATTCTTCTCGGACTCCGATCCGATGCCTCTATGACGACCTCTGCATTCCCTACGGAATCTTGATCGATCCTCATCTGACGACTTGGCTTCTCTTACTGGACCCTCTGAACGACGACTCTGGCTTTTTGACCCGGCTTATTGATGATAACAAACATGGACAGTGCAAAAATTAAAGAGAAACTACCCCAGGAGGGTACCGGCGCCCTGACCGGCGCCGGAGAATCCCTCCCCGGGCCTTCGGGTCCGGGCTGCCCCACCGTGTCTGGGGGGGGCAAATTTTTGCCACCACCTGGTATGACCAAGACGACCCTAGCGCTAATACGGAACTCCGAAATTTCCCAAGGCATTGACATAGACGACCCGGAAGTATCGAGGTACGCCCGATACAAAGATTGCGACCTACCCACGAGCCGCTACGCAGGGCGGTTTGGCCCGCCCCTGGTCTGGCCTGAGGAGGGCTCTAACATCCCAAGCCCTCAACCTCGTGTGGTTCTAGAGAGAATCCCCTCACTCGACCGACTATCCATGTCGAGTGGGGGTAGCTTAATGACGGTCGATTCTGCTGAGGGGAGGGACTCCCCTTCCCCCAGCAGATTCGATCGTAAAAGGAGACTAGCTCCCGGATCAGAGGAGGACGTCGATCTGAGTTCCTACTCTGACGACGATGATGAGGAGCCACCAGTGAGAGCCGGTACGCCGACTCCCAAACGAGGGAGAGGTCGCCCACCAACTACCGGCCAATACATTGGAGTTGGCAAAGCGAGAGCGGAGCTTGCACGCCTCCAGGAGAAGGACAAGGAAATGATCCACCTGGAAGAGCGCAAAGAGGTGAAAACTGCCTCTGTTGCAAGGGTGGAGCGAATACTAGCAAGATCGGTGACTCCAGACGCTAGTGAGAAGATAGCGAGCGGCGTCGAGATTATTCTCGGCGTCGCTAAAAAGTCGAAAAAAAAAAAAAACCTGAAGGGCACGTGTCAACGTGCCCTGAAAGAGGCCGCCGAAGTAATCAAGGAGGCGTTCGAAGAGCTACGCCTCCGTACCACCAATGACGAGACAGCCCGCCTGGAGGCGGAAAATCTCCGCTTAAAGGCGGAGTTGTCTCGTCAAAATGAAGATATGACGGCTCTCCGCAAAGACCTGGCAGAAGTAAGGTTGACTGTGGAGGAACTACGATTGAGGAAGCCGGCAGGTGGCCGGCAGGAAGATAGGGATGAGTTCCCACCTCTCCCTAAATCAAGGACGCGACCGGCGAGCTCCCGGACAGACATCGTCTCCGTGGAGCTGCTACAGGAGATGCTGCGCTCGCAAACGGCGCAGATTATGGGGATGGTGGATGCTCGCTTTGCGGGCGTCGCCGGGCGGCTTCTACCAGAGGAGCGCCTGCGGCCGCCTCTGGCCGCAGATCGCACAGCCGCCCCACCAGACCCCACTAACTCCGCTGCCGCTTTGCGAGCGCAGCAGCCTGCCAGAAGGGCAGACAATAAGAAGATAAATAAGAGTAGTGGCAATGCGGCGACATTCGCTGATGCCGCTGCCACTCCCATCACTGGACAAGAACAGCCACCTGCACCCACAGGCGAATGGGTGCAGGTTGGCAAAAACGGCCGGCCTATTAAGCCGGCCAAGAAGAAGGCGGAAAAGAAGACCAACAAGAAGAAGAAGGCCTCCAGGAGGAAGAAGGCCCCCAAACTCCGGCCCCCGACGACTGCTGCAGTTTCCATCACACTGCAGCCGGGAGCGCAGGAGAAGGGCCTCTCCTACCTGGAGGTCCTGAAGAAGGCCTCTGCCGAGGTCAAACTACGAGACCTCGGCATTGAGAAAGCCGAATGGAGAAGGGGGCTCACCGGGTCCTACATCTTAGAGCTACCCGGTGAACAAAACTCGGACAAGGCGGATGTCCTGGCGGCTGCCCTTAAACGGGTGGTCCCAGACATGGTGAAGGTGGCCCGGCCCATGAGACGCGCGGAACTGCGCGTCTCTGGGCTGGACGAGTCCGTGACGGCGGAGGCCCTAATCTCCGCCGTTGCTGAGGCGACAGGATGCTCGCCGGACACGGTGAGGACGGCCGGTATTCGCCCCGGCTTACGCGGGCTGTACTCGGCCGTTCTTTCGTGTCCGGTTGAGGCAGCGAAGAAGATGGCTGATGGCCGTAGATTGTTGGTAGGGTGGGTTAGCGCCAGGGTGCAAGCCCTGCTGCCCAGGCCCAAGAGGTGCTTTAGGTGCCTCCGAGAAGGACACTTGGGGGTCCACTGCACCTCCAAGGACGACTGCAGTAACTCCTGTTTCAACTGCAGTCGTCCGGGTCACAAGGCGGGCGAGTGTGACAGCGAGACGGCATTCTGCCGTCTCTGCAACGCTGAATGCAAGCCCGCCTTGCACAGGTTGGGCAGCAGGGCTTGTCCTCTACTCAAGCCCACGCCGCCAGCTCCGAAAGGGGCCAAGAGGAAGAGACGGCATCCTGCGGCATCTGCCGCTAGTGGCATTACGCCGGAGGAGGTGCGGATGGAGGTGGAACCCACACCATCTGGCTCTACCCCATCGCCTGCGATATCCCAGGGTGGCCCAAGTTCGGGAGGGAAACAGCCCCCGGCCACACTGGAGAAGACCTAAACATCAGGTCAAGGAGGTAGAGGCGCGCCGCTGTGTCCAGGCGCGCCTCCCAATGTCGTCGCTAGGGGGAACCCCATCTTCCCCCCCCCCCCTGGCCCATCAGAAGGTGGCTGAAGAGCCTAGCGCACGCCAGGGGAAGCGGTAGTCGTACGATTAGCAATTCCCGCACCCCTGGCTGCAATGCGCGTTGAGGACACCTTGGAGTTTTAGTGGGTATTCTACGGCCGCCCATCTTGGCCGTAGCGAGTCCCACATACCCCCTCTCCGTTATCGTACGTTGAGAGGGGGATGCCTAAAAGCATTTCTCCAAGTAAAAAAAAAAAAAAAAAAAAAAAAAAAAAAAAAAAAAAAAAAAAAAAAAAAAAAAGGTTAGGTTAGGTTTAGGTTAGGTTAGGTTGGGGTGCGGGGCCAGATCACCTCCACGTGGTGCACCCTGGGCAACGTCGGTCCAGTTGACCGGCGGCTGAGTATCTGGCGGACTGGAGAGTCCTAAAAAACTCCTGGGCGCGGTGTGTGAGCGGCGCGCCCAGTACCGGGCCAGGGCGGATGAGGACCCAAGTCTGGGTCCCAACGGCTTGGCTCCGGAAAGCGGCTGGCGGGGTTGGCCGATCTAGTGTCGGCCCCGGCAGGCGTACCGCGAACTGGACGAAAGGAGAAGACAAGATGAACGCACAATTTCCAAGAGAATTACCCCAGGAGGGTACCGGTGCCTCCGGCACCGGAGAATCCCTCCCCGGACCGTCAAAAAGTCCGGGCTGCCCCTCGTTCTCTGGGGGGGGCAAAATTTTGCGAGATTCTGGATCCCTAACGACGACCTTGGCACGAACACCGACTACTGATTCTGCCCCAACGACGACCTCTGCATGTTTACGGACGACCGAAGAAACTAAAATGATGACCCGACAAGGCTTTAGGAAAGGAAAAATGCCTGTGGTTCTACTAAAAAGACTACAGGCACTCGACCAGCTACAACAGTTGGAAGAAATGGAGGCGGAGTTAGACGCTGAGAGTGACGCCTCTTATGTATCTATGGAGACGGTGGGATCCGCTGAGGGGAGTGACTACCCTCTCCCCAGCGGATTCGACCGAAAACGGAAAGTCGACTTGTCCGAGGCGAGCTCGTGCTCCGAGGCCGAGGGAGATATGCCCCCGCCCAAGGCACGAGCCGTGCGCGGCACAACTAAACGAGGACGAGGACGCCCGCCGACGACGGGCGAGTATGTTGGCCTGGCGAAAGCCAAGGCTGAGCTTCTCCGCGTGGAGCAGGAGCAGCTCCGGCTCCAAGCAGAGAAGGAGCTGGTGGAGTTCGCCGCGGCCAGCCGTACTCGCCTGGCGTCGATGCCAGCATCCACACCCGGACGTGGACTAGGAGCAGTCTCCGCAGAGGAAGAGAGCCTGGAGGAGATAGGGCTTCGCGACGTCGATAACATCTTATACGTCGCGAAGAAGTCGGGCAACTTGAAGGGCACCTATCAGCGTGCCCTCAACGAAGCCGCCGAATCCCTCCGGGAAATTTTGGCGAAAACCAAACGGAGAACGGCAACTGACGAGACAGCCCGCCTCGAGGCGGAAAATAACCGCCTCAAGGCGGTGCTGACTCGTCAGAAAGAAGAGACAATCCTGCTCCGCAAGGAGATATCGGAGCTACAGGTGGCGGTGAGAGAGCTGCGCTCCCACCAGCCGCCGCCAACACCTGCGGCAACACCGGCGATGACGACAACAGTGGGGAAACCGGCCAGGGAAGCCTTCCCGCCTCTCCCCACTAAACAAGGAAGCAAAAACCCCTGGGCCGGAGCCACTGCCTGACCTCAGGGAGATGTTTGGGGAACTGCTGCGCTCGCAGACCGAGCAGATAATGCGGATGGTGGACGCCCGCATCGATGGGCGGCTACCACCAGAGGAGCGTCTGCGGCCACCACTGGCCGCGGACAGACGAGCTGCTCCGGCAGCCCCCGTCGATGCTGTGCCCGACCTGCGAGCGCAGCAGCCCGCTAAAAAAGCGGGCAAGAAGAGAAATGAGAAGGCGGCACCTAAGCCGGCAACATTCGCCGCTGCTGCTGCCGCCGTTGCTACTCACCACCATCGGAGACGACACGCCGCCTGCACCCACAGGTGAATGGGTGCAGGTCGGGAAGAACGGCCGGCCTGTGAAGCCGGCCAAACAGAAGAAGGGTAACACCCAAAAGAAGAAGGAGGCCTCCAAGAGGAAGAAGGCCCCCAGACTCCGGCCGCCGACGACAGCCGCAGTGTCGGTAACGCTGCAGCCGGCGGCGCAGGAGAGAGGGGCTTCACCTATTTGGAGGTCCTTCAGAAGATTAGGGCTGACGTCAAACTTAACGACGTCGGCCTCAATAACATACAATGGCGGAGAGCGGTGACCGGGGCCTACATATTCGAGGTCCCCGGCGCCGACAATGTGAAAGCGGACGCCTTGGCCGAAAAGCTGAAGGCGGCCGTCCCCGAAGGGGTTAAAGTGGCCCGGCCCATGAGGCGCGCCGAGTTGCGCATAACAGGGCTTGACGAGTCGGTGACGGCGGAGGAAATAATCTCCGCCGTCGCTACGGCGACACAGGGTGTCCACCGGAGCACGTAAGAACGGCCGGCGTACGTCCCGGTCTGCGGGGCCTCTACGCCGCCGTCGTGTCGTGCCCGGTGGACGCGGCGAAGAAGATGGCGGATGGCCGCCGATTGTTGGTTGGTTGGGTGTCGGCGCAGGTGCGAGTCCTGCCGCCCAGACCCAGGAGGTGCTTCAGGTGCCTCCGCGAGGGGCACCTGGGAGTCAAATGCACCTCCCAGGACGACTGTAGCGACTCCTGCTACAAGTGCAGTCGTCAGGGTCACAAGGCGGGCGAATGCACCAGCGATGTAGAGTTCTGTATACTCTGCAATGGTGCATTCAAGCCCGCCTTGCACAGGTTGGGCGGCAGGACTTGCCCGAGTGTCAAGCCCGACCCGCCACCCCCCCAAAGGGGGGTAAGAAGAAGAAGACTCCTGCGTCGTCAGCAGCCACAGCGTCGGCGACCCAGGAGATGGAAGTCGAGGAGGAGCGCCCATCATGCTCCTCTTCCGCCGTCACGAAGCCGCGAGGCGGCGAATCCCTGGGGGGCTCAGCACCCCAGGCCGCTGGCAAAGCGGGGCCCGGGGGCGATGGGTGCGGGTACACCCGTCGTCCCAGCAGTTAAATCTGCACGGGCTGGGAGGTCGAGGCGCACCGAGTGTCCCGGTTGCGCCTCCCACGGTCGACGTCGAGAGGGGGGGTCGTATCACTCCTTGACCCCCCCTCTGACCATCTAGACGGCGGCTCTTCGGAGCCAAGCGCGTGGCGGGGGAGCGGTCGCAATGCCAATAGCATATCCCGAGCCCCCGCTACTATATGCGCTGTTGAGGACACCAAGGGGTTTTAGTCGGTAGGAGTCCGACACTGTTCCGCTCTCCTACCCGGGAGAGCGGTTCGTCCATGAGGATTTCCCCTTGTAAAAAAAAAAAAAAAAAAAAAAAAAAAAGGTTAGGTTAGGTTGGGGTGCGATGCCAGATCACCTCCACGTGGTGTACTCCGGGCAACGTCGGTCCACTTGACCGGCGGCTAAGAATGTGGCGGGCTGAAGGGCCCTTAAAAGCTTCTAGGAGTGGCATGTGCGCGGCGCTCCTAGTACCGGGCTGAGGCGGATGAGGACCCAAGTTGGGTCCCAACGGCTCAGTACCGGATAGCGGCTGGCGGGGCTGGCCGATTTAGTGTCAGTCCCGGCAGGCGTACCGCAAACTTCCCTTGACGAAGAAGCAAAGATGGAAAAGGCAAGGTTTAAAAAATCACTACCCCAGGAGGGTACCGGCTCCTCAAGAGTCGGAGAATCCCTCCCTGGGCCATCCGGCTCAGGCTGCCCCTCGTTTTCTGGGGGGGGGGCAAAATTTTGCACAATCCTAGTTCCCAAACGACGACTCTGGCAAGAACACCGGTTTCCGATTCTGCCCAAACGACGACCCCTGCATGCTCACGGACAACAGAAGATGCTAAAATGATGACCCGACAAGGACTTAGGAGTGAGAAAATGCCTGTGGTGCTCTTAAAGAGGCTGCAGGCACTAGACAAGCTCAAACAATTAGAGCAAACTGGCGGAGGAGTTAGACGCTTTAGAGCGCTGACGACGCGTCCTACGCGTCCATGGAGACGGTGGGATCCGCTGAGAGGAGCAGTTCTCCTCTCCCCAGCGGATTAGACAGGAAGAGGAAAGTGGATCTGTCCGAGGCGAGCTCGTGCTCTGAAGCCGAGGGCGATGTGCCTCCGCCCAAAGCGCGAGCCATCCGCGGAGGATCAAAACGTGGACGAGGACGCCCGCCGACGACGGGCGAGTACGTTGGCCTGGCGAAAGCCAAGGCTGACCTTCTCCGCGTGGAGCAGGAGCAGCTCCGGCTCCAAGCGGAGAGGGAGCTTGTGGAATTCGCCGCGGCCAGCCGTGCTCGCCGGGCGTCGACGCCGGCCACCACACCCGGACGAGGATTAGGAGGAGTCCCCGCAGAAGAGGAGGGCCTCGAGGAGAAAGGGAATCGGGATATAGAAGACATCCTCTATATTACCAAAAAGTCTGGCAACTTGAAGGGCACATACCAGCGTGCCCTCAAGGAAGCCGCCTTATCCCTCCGGGAGATACTACAAAAAACGAAGACAAGGACGATAACTGAGGAGACAGCCCGCCTAGAGGCGGAAAACAACCGCCTCAAGGCGGTGCTGACTCAGCAGAGAGAAGAGAACCGACAGGTCCGTAAAGAACTGGCGGATCTACAGGAGGCGGTGAAGGAGCTGCGCTCCCAGCAGCCTCCAGTCTCGGCGACTAAGACACGGGAGAAGACAAGGGAGGAGTTTCCACCACTCCCTTCGAAAAGAAGACAAGAGAGCTCTCGGTCACATCCGGGCGGAAACTATAGCTGACCTCAGAGAGATGTTCGGGGAGATGATGCGCTCGCAGACAGAGCAGATCATGAGGATGGTGGACGCCCGCCTCGATGGGCGTCTTCCGCCCGAGACGCGTTTGCGGCCACCACTGGCCGCAGATAGCCAGGCCGTTCCCACCATCCCCCATCGATGCTGCGCCCGTCGAGCGAGCGCAGCAGCCCGCCCCATAAAAAGGGCAAGAAGGGAGATAAGGGAGCAACCAAGCCAGCGTCATTCGCAGCCGCTGCTACTGTTGCTGCTCCCTTAACCGCTGGAAGGGACATGCCGCCGCCGCCTGCACCCTCAGGCGAATGGGTGCAGATCGGCAAGAACGGCCGGCCAGTCAAGCCGGCCAAAAAGAAGGATAAGCCAAAAAGAAGAAGGCCTCCAGGAGGAGGAAGGCCCCCAAACTTCGGCCTCCGACGACTGCTGCAGTCTCCATTACACTGCAGCCGGGAGCGCAGGAGAAGGGCCTCTCCTACCTGGAGGTCCTGAAGAAGGCCTCTGCCGAGGTCAAGCTACGTGACCTCGGTATCGAGAAAGCGGAATGGAGAAGGGGGCTCACTGGGTCCTACATCTTGGAGTTACCCGGTGAGCAAAACTCCGAAAAAGCAGGCGGATGTCCTGGCGGCTGCCCTTAAACGGGTGGTACCAGAAATGGTGAAGGTGGCCCGGCCCATGAGGCGCGCGGAACTGCGCGTCTCTGGGCTGGACGAGTCGGTGACGGCGGAGGACCTAATCTCCGCCGTTGCCGATACGACGGGGATGCTCACCGGACACGGTGAGGACGGCCGGTATTCGCCCCGGTCTGCGCGGGCTGTACTCTGCCGTTCTTTCGTGTCCGGTAGAAGCGGCGAAAAAGCTGGCCGATGGCCGCAGATTGTTGGTTGGGTGGGTTAGTGCTAGGGTTCAAGCCCTGCTGCCCAGGCCCAAGAGGTGCTTTAGGTGCCTCCGAGAAGGTCACTTGGGGGTCCACTGCACCTCCAAAGACGACTGCAGTAACTCCTGTTTCAACTGCAGTCGTCCGGGACACAAGGCGGGCGAGTGCGACAGCGAGGTGGCGTTCTGCCGCCTCTGCAACGCTGAGTGCAAGCCCGCCTTGCACAAGTTGGGCAGCAGGGCTTGTCCTCTTCTCAAGCCCACGCAGCCAGCTCCGAAAGGGGCCAAGAGGAAGAGACGGCATCCTGCGGCATCTGCCGCTAGTGGCACTACGCCGGAGGATGTGCGAATGGAGGTGGAACCCACACCATCTGGCTCTACCCCATCGCCTGCGATATCCCAGGGTGGCCCAAGCTCGGGAGGGGAACAGCCCCCGGCCACACTGAAGAAGGCCTGAACATCAGGTCAAGGAGGTAGAGGCGCGCCGCTGTGTCCAGGCGCGCCTCCCAATGTCGTCGTCAGGGGGGACCTCATCTTCCCCCCAGGCCGAAGGACGATGGCCGTAAGGCCTAGCGCACGCCAGGGGAAGCGGTAGCAGTACAGATCGCAATCCCCGCACCCCTGGCTGCAATGCGCGTTGAGGACACCAAGGAGTTTTAGTGGGTATTCTACGGCCGCCCATCATGGCCGTAGCGAGTCCCACATACCCCCCTCTCCGTTATCTTACGTTGAGAGGGGGATGCCTAAAAGCATTTCTCCTTGTAAAAAAAAAAAAAAAAAAAAAAAAAAAAAAAAAAAAAAAAAAAAAAAAAAAAAAAAAAAAAAAAAAAAAAAAAAAAAAAAAAAAAAAAAAAAAAAAAAAAAAAAAAAAAACCCGAAAAAAAAAAAATGGTTCCTGCTTTTCGTCAGGTTAGGTTAGGTTAGGTTAGGTTAGGTTAGGTTGGGGGTGCGGGGCCAGATCACCTCCACGTGGTGCACTCCGGGCAACGTCGGTCCACTTGACCGGCGGCTGAGAATCTGGCGGGCTGAAGGGCCCTTAAAAGCTTCTAGGAGTGGTATGTGCGCGGCGCTCCTAGTACCGGGCTGAGGCGGATGAGGACCCAAGTTGGGTCCCAACGGCTCAGTTCCGGAAAGCGGCTGGCGGGGCTGGCCAATTTAGTGTCAGTCCCGGCAGGCGTACCGCAAACTTGTGGTGTAAAACGTTAAAGATGAAAAGTGCAAACGTTCAAAAATAAACTACCCCAGGAGGGTACCGGCGCCTCGGGCGCCGGAGAATCCCTCTCTGGACCCTCGGGTTCAGGCTGCCCCACGTCTTCTGGGGGGGGCAAAACTTTGCACGATTCCCAAATACCGACGACTATGGCATGTAAACGGATGACCGATCTCTCTCACACGACGACACAAGCTAGCCCACGGATATCCGAAATTGATGCTAAAATGATGACCAGAGCCAGCTCTAAGTCGCCTGTTGTCCTCCTACAGAGGATGCAGGCGCTGGAACAATTGAGGCAGTTGGACGAGCTTCAGGCGGAGTTCGACGCCGAAATGGGGAGTATTAGTGACGCCGACAGTTGCGCGTCGATGGAGACGGTGGGATCGGCTGCGGGGAGTGACACTCCTTCCTGCAGCGGATCCCGCCGTAAAAGGAAGGGCATACTGTCCGAGGCGGACTCGGAACAGGAAGAGGAGGGATTATCCCCCTCGCCAAAAGTGCGTGCCACTGCCGCACCAAAAAGAGGACGAGGGCGCCCGCCGACGACAGGCGAATACGTCGGCCTGGCGAAGGCGAAGGCGGAACTGCTCCGCGCGGAGGAGGAGGAGCTCCGACTCCGTGCGAAGCAGGAACTCATCGACTTCGCCGTGGCAAGTCGTATGCGCCTGTCGTCAAAGCCCCCGCCCACCACCGGACGAGACACTGAGGGAGAGGAAGCCCTGGATGAGAGAGGGCTTCGCAGTGTGGAGGATATTCTTCACATTGCGAAGAAATCCGGCAATCTGAAGGGCACGTATCAACGTGCCCTCAAGGAAGCCGCCCTCTCTCTCCGGGAAATTCTTGACAAATATAAGGACAGGACAGCTTCTGACGAGACAGCCCGCCTGGAGGCGGAGAATAAACCGCCTAAGGGCGGTGCTGACTCGTCAGAAAGAGGAGAATATCCTCACCCGGAGAGAACTGGCGGAACTGCAGGCTGCGGTTAGGGAGCTGCGCACTGGTCAGTTGCCAGCCCCTGCAGCGTCAAACCTGCAGCCTGCAGCAAAGGGAGTGCCAAGGGAAAGCTTCCTCCACTCCCCTCAAAACGAGGACAAAACACCTCCCAGCCAGAGCTGCTGGCCGAAATACGGGACATGTTTATGGAGATGCAGCGCTCGCAAACGGCGCAAATAATGGGGATGGTGGATGCCCGCTTCGCGGGTATCTCAGGGCGACTCCTACCTGAGGAGCGTTCGCGGCCACCGTTGGCCGCGGACAGTCGAGTTGCCCCACCAGTCCCCATCGACACTGCTGCCGTTTTGCGAGCGCAGCAACCCGCGACCAAGGCGGGTAAAAGGAAAAAAGGCCGCGCCGGCCAAAGCAGCTACTTATGCCGCTGCCGCCGCCGCCACCGCTGATGAAGACCAGCCGCCTGCGCCCACAGAGGAGTGGGTGCAGGTTGGCAGGAATGGCCGGCCTGTCAAGCCGGCCAAGGAGAAGGCCAAGGCCAAAAAGAAGGCCAAAAAGAAGAAGGCCTCCAGAAAGAAGAAGGCCCCCAAACTCCGGCCCCCGACGACTGCTGCTGTGTCGATAACACTGCAGCCGGAGGGCGCAGGAGAAGGGCCTTTCTTATCTGGAGGTGCTAAAGAAGGCGGCCGCCGGGGTCCGACTTTCCGACCTCGGAATTAGCGGCACACAATGGAGGAGAGGAATCACCGGCTCCTATATTTTGGAGATCCCGGTGATGATAAAGCCGAGAAGGCTAACACCCTCGCGGACGCCTTAAAGGGCATTGTCCCCGAGGGCGTGAAGGTGGCCCGGCCCATGCGGCGCGCAGAACTGCGCGTCGTAGGGCTAGATGAGTCGGTGACGGCGGAGGATCTTATCTCTGCCGTCGCCGGAGCGACGGATTGTCCACCGGACAACATCCGGACGGCCGGTATACGCCCCGGTTTACGTGGGCTGTACTCGGCCGTTATATCGTGTCCGGTGGACACAGCCAAGAGGTTGGCCGATGGCCGTAGATTGTTGGTGGGCTGGGTGAGCGCACGGGTTCAGGCCCTGCCACCAAGGCCCAGGAGGTGCTATAGGTGCCTCCGGGAAGGTCACCTGGGGGTCCAATGCACCTCCAAGGACGACTGCAGCATTTCATGCTTCAAATGCAGTCGTCCGGGCCACAAGGCGGGCGAATGCGACAGCGAGGTGGCGTTCTGCCGCCTCTGTAATGCTGATTGCAAGCCCGCCTTGCACAGGTTGGGT
>AP028164.1:0-30932 GCA_014132275.2 Samia ricini | reverse complement strand
TCCTCTGACGAGACAGCCCGCCTGGAGGCGGAAAATAACCGCCTAAGGGCGGTGCTGACTCGTCAGAAGGAAGAAAACATCCTCATTAGGAAGGAAGTGGCGGAGCTGCAGGCGGCGGTTAGGGAGCTGCGCACTGGTCAGTTGCCAGCCCCTGCAGCATCAAACCTGCAACCTGCAGCAAAGGGAGTGCCACGGGAAAAAGTTTCCCTCCACTCCCCCCAAAACGAGGAAAACCCACCTCCCAGCCAGAACTCTTGACTGAGATCAGGGAGATGTTTACGGAGATGCAGCGCTCGCAAACGGCGCAAATAATGGGGATGGTGGATGCCCGCTTTGCGGGTATCTCAGGGCGACTCCTACCTGAGGAGCGTTCTCGGCCACCTTTGGCCGCGGACAGCCGAGTTGCCCCACCAGTCCCCATCGACACTGCTGCCGCTTTGCGAGCGCAGCAACCCGCGAACACGGCGGGCAACAAAAGAAGGAAGGCGCCGACTAATGCGGTCAGCTACGCTGCTGCCGCCGCCGCCCCAACCAGTGACGACCAGCCGCCTGAGCCCACGGAAGAGTGGGTCCAGGTCGGGAAAAACGGCAGGCCGGTTAAGCCGGCAAAGAAGAAGACGGCCAAGGCCAACGATAAGGCCAAGGCTAAAAAGAAGAAGAAGGCCTCCAGGAGGAAGAAGGCCCCCAAACTCCGCCCCCCGACCACTGCTGCAGTGTCTATTACGCTGCAGCCGGGGGCGCAGGAGAAGGGCCTCTCCTACCTGGAGGTTCTACGGAAGGCGTCTGCCGGGGTCAAATTATCTGACCTCGGCATATCAAACACAACGTGGAGGAGAGGCGTCACCGGGTCATACATCCTGGAGATACCCGGTGGCGATAATGCCCAGAAGGCAGACACCCTCGCGGCTGCCCTGAAAGGGGTAGTCCCCGAGGGTGTAAAGGTGGCCCGGCCCACGCGGCGCGCAGAACTGCGCGTCGTCGGGCTCGATGAGTCGGTGACGGCGGAGGATCTTATCTCCGCCGTCGCCGGAGCGACGGATTGTCCACCGGACAACATCCGGACGGCCGGTATACGCCCCGGATTACGCGGGCTGTACTCGGCCGTCATATCGTGTCCGGTGGACACAGCGAAGAGGCTGGCCGATGGCCGCAGACTGTTGGTGGGCTGGGTGAGCGCACGGGTTCAGGCCCTGCCACCAAGGCCCAGGAGGTGCTTTAAGTGCCTCCGGGAAGGACACCTGGGGGTACACTGCACCTCCAAGGACGACTGCAGCATGTCATGCTACAAATGCAGTCGTCCGGGCCACAAGGCGGGCGAATGCGACAGCGAGGTGGCGTTCTGCCGCCTCTGTAATGCTGATTGCAAGCCCGCCTTGCACAGGTTGGGTAGCAGGGCCTGTCCTACCATCAGACCCGTGCCGCCGCCCCCCAAGGGGGCAAGGAAGAAGCGGCCTCCAGCGGCTACGCCTGCCGCCAGCGCAGCAGTGCCGCAAGAGGTGCAGATGGAGGTGGAGCCAACTCCATCGTGCTCCACCTCATCGTCGGCCATATCCAAGGGTGGCCCAAGTTCGGGGGGGAAACAGCCCCCGGCCACCCTTAAGAAGGCCTGAATGCCAGGCCAAGGAGGTTGAGGCGCGCCGCTGTGTCCAGGCGCGTCTCCCAATGGACGTCGTCAGGGGGGACCTCATCTTCCCCCCAGACCTGAAGGACGATGGCCGTAAGGCCTAGCGCACGCCAGGGGAAGCGGTCGTAGTACAGTCGCAATTCCCGCACCCCTGGCTGCAATGCGCGTTGAGGACACCAAGGAGTTTTAGTGGGTATTCTACGGCCGCTCATCTTGGCCGTAGCGAGTCCCACATACCCCCTCTCCGTTATTTTACGTTGAGAGGGGGATGCCTAAAAGCATTTCTCCTTGTAAAAAAAAAAAAAAAAAAAAAAAAAAAAAAAGGTTGGGGGTGGGGTGGGGGTGCGGGGCCAGATCACCTCCACGTGGTGCACCCTGGGCAACGTCGGTCCAGTTGACCGGCGGCTGAGTATCTGGCGGTCTGGAGAGACCTTAAACACTCCTGGGCGCGGTGTGTGAGCGGCGCGCCCAGTACCGGGCCAGGGCGGATGAGGACCCAAGTCTGGGTCCCAACGGCTTGGTTCCGGGTAGCGGCTGGCGGGGCTGGCCGATTTAGTGTCGGCTCCGGCAGGCGCACCGCGAACTTGTGGTGATATTTAGTAAGAACGATGGAAACGGCAAAATTCAAAAAATCACTACCCCAGGAGGGTACCGGCTCCGCCGGAGAATCCCTCTCTGGACCTTCGGGTTCAGGCTGCCCCACGTTTTCTGGGGGGGGGCAAAATTTTGCAAGATCCCAGGATAAATCTGACGACATTGGCAAGAACACGGACGACCGAAACAATCACAACGACGACCACTGCTAGCCCCAGGACTTCCGAAGAAGCCAAAATGATGACCCGCGCTAGCGCAAAGTCGCCCGTAGTACTCTTAACGAGGCTGCAGGCGCTGGACCAGCTGAAACAGCTAGATGAGATTCAGGCGGAGTTTGACGCCGAAATGGGCGACGATTTCAGTGACGCCGACAGTTGCGCGTCAATGGAGACGGTGGGGTCGGCTGCGGGGAGTGACACTGCTTCCTGCAGCGGATCCCGGCGCAAAAGGAAGAGCTTACTGTCTGATGCGAGCTCAGGACAGGAGGAGGAGGGAACAACCCGTTCGGCCAAGGTGCGAGCCACTGCCGCACCAAAGAGAGGAAGAGGGCGCCCGCCGACGACCGGCGAATACGTCGGCCTGGCGAAGGCGAAGGCGGAACTGCTTCGCGCGGAGGAGGAGGAGCTCAAACTCCGCGCGAAGCAGGAACTCATCGACTTTGCCGTGCAGAGTCGTATTCGCCTGTCGTCGATGCCCCCGCTCTCCACTGGACGTGACACTGAGGGAGAAGAAGCTCTGGATGAGAGAGGGCTTCTCCACGTGGAGGACATCCTCCACATAGCGAAAAAATCTGGCAACCTGAAGGGCACATATCAACGTGCCCTGAAGGAAGCCGCCCTCTCTCTCCGGGAGATATTGGAGAGGTTTAAGAGCAGAACAGCTTCTGACGAGACAGCCCGCCTGGAGGCGGAGAATAACCGCCTAAGGGCGGTGCTGACTCGTCAGAAGGAGGATACGGTGATGCTCCGCAAGGAGCTTGCCGACCTGAGGGCGAAGGTGCAGGGGCTGAGTTTCCAACAACCGCCAGCCCCTGCAACACCATTACAAGGAGTGGCCAGGGAAGAGTTCCCGCCGCTCCCTTCCAAAGGCAGGAAAAATATCTCCCATCAGCCGGAGCTTCTCTCCGGCATTCGAGATATGATGGAGGAGATGCAGCGCTCGCAAACGGCGCAAATAATGGGGATGGTGGATGCCCGCTTTGCAGGCATCGCCGGGCGGCTCTTACCCGAGGAGCGTTTGCGGCCACCTTTGGCCGCGGACAGCCGAGCCGCCCCACCAGTCCCCATCGACACTGCTGCCGCTTTGCGAGCGCAGCAACCCGCAGTCAAGGCGGGTAAACAAGAAGAGGAAGGCGCCAGCCAATGCGACCTACGCTGCTGCCGCTGCCGTCCCTATCGAGGAGGACCAGCCGCCTGCGCCCACAGAGGAGTGGGTGCAGGTCGGCAAGAATGGCCGGCCTGTCAAGCCGGCCAAACAGAAGAAGGCCAAGGCCAAAAAAACCGGCCAAAAAGAAGAAGGCCTCTAGGAAGAGGAAGGCCCCAAAGCTCCGGCCCCCGACGACAGCTGCCGTGTCTATTACGCTGCAGCCGGGGGCCCAGGAGAAGGGCCTCTCTTACCTAGAGGTTCTCAAGAAGGGGCGTCTGCCGGGGTCAAACTATCCGACCTCGGCATCACAAAGACGGAATGGAGGAGAGGAGTCACTGGCTCCTATATTTTGGAGATTCCCGGCGGTGATAATAACCAGAAGGCGGACGCCCTCGCGGCTGCCCTGAAAGGGGTAGTCCCCGAGGGCGTCAAGGTGGCCCGGCCCATGCGGCGCGCAGAACTGCGCGTCGCTGGGCTAGATGAGTCAGTGACGGCGGAGGACCTTATCTCCGCCGTCGCCAGTGCGACGGATTGTCCACCGGACAACGTCCGGACGGCCGGTATTCGCCCCGGTTTACGCGGGCTGTACTCGGCCGTCATTTCGTGTCCGGTGGACACAGCGAAGAAATTGGCTGACGGCCGAAGATTGTTGGTGGGCTGGGTGAGCGCACGGGTTCAGGCCCTGCCACCAAGGCCCAGGAGGTGCTATAGGTGCCTCCGGGAAGGTCACCTGGGGGTACAATGCACCTCCAAGGACGACTGCAGCATTTTTCATGCTACAAATGCAGTCGTCCGGGCCACAAGGCGGGCGAATGCGACAGCGAGGTGGCGTTCTGCCGCCTCTGTAATGCTGATTGCAAGCCCGCCTTGCACAGGTTGGGTAGCAGGGCCTGTCCTACGATAAGACCCGCGCCGCCAGCCCCCCAAAGGGGCCAGGAAGAAAAAGCCTCAAGCGGCAGCGTCTGCCGCCAGCGCACCGGCGCCGCAAGAGGCGCCAATGGAGGTGGAGCAAACTCCATCCTGCTCCGCCCCATCAACTGGAACATGTAAGGGTGGCCCAAGTTCGGGGGGGAAACAGCCCCCGGCCACCCTTAAGAAGGCCTGAATACCAGGCCAAGGAGGTTGAGGCGCGCCGCTGTGTCCAGGCGCGCCTCCCAATGGACGTCGTCAGGGGGGACCTCATCTTCCCCCCAGACCTGAAGGACGATGGCCGTAAGGCCTAGCGCACGCCAGGGGAAGCGGTAGTAGTACAGATCGCAATTCCCGCACCCCTGGCTGCAATGCGCGTTGAGGACACCTTGGAGTTTTAGTGGGTATTCTACGGCCGCCCATCATGGCCGTAGCGAGTCCCACATACCCCCTCTCCGTTATCGTACGTTGAGAGGGGGATGCCTAAAAGCATTTCTCCAAGTAAAAAAAAAAAAAAAAAAAAAAAAAAAAAAAAAAAAAAAAAAAAAAAAAAAGTTGGGGTGATGGGGTGTGATGATCAGAGCGCCTCCACGTGGCACACTCCGGGCAACGTCGGTCCCTCTGACCGGCGGCTAAGACTCTGACTGGGCGATGGGCGTTTTTTGCCCCTAACTGACGATTTGGCTATTCTTCTCGGACTCCGATCCGATGCCTCTATGACGACCCTTGCATTCCTTACGGAATCTTGATCGATCCTCATCTGACGACTTGGCTTCTCTTACTGGACCCTCTGAACGACGACTCTGGCTTTTGACCCGGTTTATTGATGATATCAACCATGAAAAACGCAAAAATTAAAGAGAAACTACCCCAGGAGGGTACCGGCGCCCTGACCGGCGCCGGAGAATCCCTCCCCGGGCCTTCGGGTCCGGGCTGCCCCACCGTGTCTGGGGGGGGCAAATTTTTGCCACCACCTGGTATGACCAAGACGACCCTAGCGCTAATACGGAACTCCGAAATTTCCCAAGGCATTAACATAGACGACCCGGAAGTATCGAGATACGCTCGATACAAAGACTGCGACCTACCCACGAGCCGCTACGCAGGGCGGTTTGGCCCCCCACTGGTCTGGCCTGAGGAGGGCACTAACATCCCAAGCCCTCAACCTCGTGTGGTTCTGGAGAGAGTTCCCTCACTCGACCGACTATCTATGTCGAGTGGGGGTAGCTTTATGACGGTCGATTCTGCTGAGAGGAGGGACTCCCCTTCCCCCAGCAGATTCGATCGTAAAAGGAGACGAGGGCTCGGATCGGCCGATGAAGGCTCTGATTCGGACGAAGAGGAGATGAGACCTCCGGTGAGAAGTGGCACCCCGACTCCTAAAAGGGAAGGGGGCGTCCACCCACCACCGGGGAGTACGTGGGCCTGGCCCAAGCAAAGGCCGAAATGATTCGCCTTCAGGAGGAAGAGATGCGGCTCCTGGCGGAGAAAGATATGGCGAAGAGGCTCTCTGACTCCAGAGCCGCGCGCGAGGCTTCGCGATCCGCTGCAGCTGCTGGTGGGGAGACCCTCGACGCCAGTGAGAGAGTCCTGGACGATGTGGCGACGATCTTGCGAGTTGCCAAAACATCGCAAAACCTGAAGGGCACGTTCCAACGTGCCCTAAATGACGCGGCATCCTCGATCAAGGAAGCCTTCGAGGAGCTCCGGTCGAGGACAACCACTGACGAGTCAGCCCGCCTGGAGGCGGAAAACAACCGCCTCAAGGCGGTTCTGACTCGCCAAAAGGAGGAGACACTAACGCTCCGCAGAGAGCTGACGGAGTTAAGGACGAAAGTGGAGGGGATGCTCTCCCAGCAGCCGCCAACAACTGCGGCGGCCGACGACGGGTGCAAGGCCCAGGGATGAGTTCCCGCCTCTCCCCGCCAAATCAAAGAAGAAGACAGGCTCCACGGATACCATCACCGTGGAGCTATTACAGGAGATGCTGCGCTCGCAAACGGCGCAGATTATGGGGATGGTGGATGCCCGTTTTGCGGGCATCGACGGGCGGCTTCTCCCAGAGGAGCGCATGCGGCCACCTTTGGCCGCGGACCGCAGAACCGCCCCACCAGCCCCCATCACCGCTGCAGCCGATTTGCGAGCGCAGCAGCCTGCCAGAAGGGCAGACAATAAGAAGAGGAACAAGAGTAGTGGCAATGCGGTGACATTCGCTGAGGCCGCTGCCACTCCCATAATCGGACAAGAACAGCCACCTGCACCCACAGGCGAATGGGTGCAGGTTGGCAAAAACGGCCGGCCTATTAAGCCGGCCAAGAAGAAGACGGAAAAGAAGAAGACCAACAAGAAGAAGAAGGCCTCCAGGAGGAAGAAGGCCCCCAAACTCCGGCCCCCGACAACTGCTGCAGTCTCCATCACACTGCAGCCGGGAGCGCAGGAGAAGGGCCTCTCCTACCTGGAGGTCCTGAAGAAAGCCTCTGCCGAGGTCAAACTACGGGACCTCGGCATTGAGAAAGCAGAGTGGAGAAGGGGGCTCACCGGGTCCTACATTTTGGAGTTACCCGGTGAGCAAAACTCCGACAAGGCGGATGTTCTGGCGGCTGCCCTTAAACGGGTAGTGCCAGAGATGGTTAAGGTGGCCCGGCCCATGAGACGCGCGGAACTGCGCGTCTCTGGGCTGGACGAGTCGGTGACGGCGGAGGCCCTAATCTCTGCCGTTGCCGACGCGACAGGATGCCCGCCGGACACGGTGAGGACGGCCGGTATTCGCCCCGGCTTACGCGGGCTGTACTCGGCCGTTCTTTCGTGCCCGGTGGAGGCTGCAAAGAAGTTGGCCGATGGCCGTAGATTGTTGGTGGGGTGGGTCAGCGCAAGGGTGCAAGCCCTGCTGCCCAGACCCAAGAGGTGCTTTAGGTGCCTCCGAGAAGGACACTTGGGGGTCCACTGCACCTCCAAGGACGACTGCAGTAACTCCTGTTTTAACTGCAGTCGTCCGGGTCACAAGGCGGGCGAGTGTGACAGCGAGACGGCATTCTGCCGTCTCTGCAACGCTGAATGCAAGCCCGCCTTGCACAGGTTGGGCAGCAGGGCTTGTCCTCTACTCAAGCCCACGCCGCCAGCTCCGAAAGGGGCCAAGAAGAAGTCTCCTGCAGCAGCATCGGCCGATAAAGGCTCAGCACCGCCGCAGGAGGTGCAGATGGAGGTGGAGCACACACCATCCAGCTCCGCCCCATGTATTGATGAGAGTAAGCGTGGCCCGCGATCGGGGGGGAAACAGCCCCCGGCCACGTCTAGACAGGCCTAACATCCAAATGGCCAAGGAGGTTGAGGCGCGCCGCTGTGTCCAGGCGCGCCTCCCAATGTCGTCGCTAGGGGGGACCTCATCTTCCCCCCAGGCCTGAAGGACGATGGCCGCAAGGCCTTGCGCACGCCAGGGGAAGCGGTAGTCGTACGATAGCAATCCCCGCACCCCTGGCTGCAATGCGCGTTGAGGACACCTTGGAGTTTTAGTGGGTATTCTACGGCCGCCCATCATGGCCGTAGCGAGTCCCACATACCCCCTCTCCGTTATTTTACGTTGAGAGGGGGATGCCTAAAAGCATTTCTCCAAGTAAAAAAAAAAAAAAAAAAAAAAAAAAAAAAAAAAAAAAAAAAAAAAAAAAAAAGGTTAGTGGGGTGTGATGGGGTGCGATGCCAGATCACCTCCACGTGGTGTACTCCGGGCAACGTCGGTCCACTTGACCGGCGGCTAAGAATCTGGCGGGCTGAAGGGCCCTTAAAAGCTTCTGGGCGCGGTGTGTGAGCGGCGCGCCCAGTACCGGGCCAGGGCGGATGAGGACCCAAGTCTGGGTCCCAACGGCCTGGTTCCGGAAAGCGGCTGGCGGGGCTGGCCGATTAGTGTCGGCTCCGGCAGGCGTACCGCGAACTGACGAAGTACGAACGAAACGATGAACGCACAATCTGAAAGAGTAATACCCCAGGAGGGTACCGGTGCCTCCGGCACCGGAGAATCCCTCCCCGGACCGTCAGGTTCGGGCTGCCCCTCGTTTTCTGGGGGGGGCACAATTTTGCGTGATTCCACAAACTCGACGACCTTGGCACGAACACCGGTATCCGATACCGCTCCCATGACGACTACTGCAAGTACACGGACGAACGTTTCTGCTGCAACGACAACTAAGGCTAGCTCACGGACGAAGAAGGTACCCTCTACTGATACGACCTTGGCATCCCTGAGGAGCGTTGAAGAGGCGATGAAGGACGCAGCGGCGAAAGGACAACCACAGTCACCGGTTGTCCTACTAGAGAGAATGAAGCTGCTCGATCAGCTTTCTGCTGATTTTGAAGCCGAAGACACCGAGGACACCTACGGGTCCAGTATGTCCCTCGATACGGTAGGATCCGCTGAGTGGAGTGACTCTCCTCTCTCCCCAGCGGATTCGATAGAAAGAGAAAGGTGAGCCTCTCAGAGGCTAGTACATGCTCAGAGGCCGAGGGCGAAATGCCCCCACCCAAGACGCGAGCCGTCTCGGGTAAGATAAAAAGAGGACGAGGACGCCCGCCGACGACGGGCGAGTACGTTGGCCTGGCGAAAGCCAAGGCTGACCTTCTCCGCGTGGAGCAGGAACAACTCCGGCTCCAAGCGGAGAAGGAGCTGGTGGATTTTGCCGCAGCCAGCCGTACTCGCCTGGCGTCGATGCCGGCCACCAGACTTGGAGGAGGAGGGGTCTCCGCCGAAGAAGAGAGCCTGGAGGAAATAGGGCTACGCGACGTAGAAAATATAGTCTACGTCGCCAAAAAATCCGGCAATTTAAAGGGCACGTACCAGCGTGCCCTCAACGAAGCCGCCCAGTCCCTCCGAGATATCCTGGCCAAGACCAGGACGAGAACGGCCACTGACGAGACAGCCCGCCTTGAGGCGGAGAATGCCGCCTTAAGGGGGTGCTGACTCGTCAGAAAGAAGATAATATCCGGATTAGGAAAGAGCTGGCGGAGTTGCAGACCGCGGTAAAGGAGTTACGCTCCCAGCAGCCGCCAGTCACAACGCCGGTAACAACGGCAACGACAAAGGGAGTGGTGCGAGAAGATTTCCCGCCACTTCCTTCCAAAGGGAAGAAAACCGTCCCCCAACAGCCGGAGCTCCTCTCCGGTATCCGGGAGATGTTAGAGGAGATGCAGCGCTCGCAAACGGCGCAGATCATGGGGATGGTGGATGCCCGCTTTGCAGGCATCGCCGGGCGGCTCCTACCGGAGGAGCGTTTGCGGCCTCCTCTGGCCGCGGACAGCCGAGTCGCCCCACCAGCCCCCACCCCACCGACGCTGCAGCCGATCTGCGAGCGCTGCAACCCGCCAACAAAGCGGGCATTAAGAAGAAGGGGAAGGCGGTGGCTAAGCCGGCATCTTTTGCTGCTGCCGCCGCCTCCACTCCGACCACCGGAGGTGACAAGCCGCCCGCACCCGAAGGCGAATGGGTGCAGGTTGGAAAGAATGGCCGGCCTCTGAAGCCGGCCAAGGAGAAGAAGAAAAGGGCCCAGCCCACCAACAAGAGGAAGAAGAAGGCCTCCAAGAAAAAGAGGGCCGCCAAACTACGCTCCCCGACGACAACGGCAGTGTCGATAACGCTGCCGCCGGGGGCGCAGGAAGGTGGCCTCACTTACTTGGAGGTACTGAGGAAGGTGCGTGCCGACGTTCCGCTCAAGGACGTCGGTATTGAAGAAGTACAGTGGCGCAGAGCGGTGACCGGGGCATACATCGTTGAGCTCCCCGGCACCGACTCTGAAAACAGAGACAAGGCGAACGCCCTGGCCGCAAGGCTGAAGGCGGCCCTTCCGGCGGAAGTAAAGATCGCCCGTCCAATGATGCGCGCCGATCTGCGCCTATCGGGATTGGACGAGTCGGTAACGGTGGAGGAGATAATCTCCGCCGTCGCCCAATCGACTGGCTGCCCACCGGATGATGTGAGGACGGCCGGTGTACGCCCCGGTCTACGTGGGCTGTACCAGGCCGTCATCACATGTCCGGTGGATGCGGCCAAGAAGCTGGTTGACGGACGGAAGATTTTGGTAGGATGGGTCAGTGCGCAGGTGCAAGTCCTGCCGCCAAGGCCCAGGAGGTGCTACAGGTGCCTCCAACAGGGGCACCTGGGTGTCAATTGCACCTCAAAGATAGACGTAAGCACCTGGTGCTTCAGGTGTAGTCGGCCGGGCCACAAGGCGGGCGAGTGCACTAGCGAGGTCACGTATTGTGGCCTCTGTGCTGGCGCGCTCAAGCCCGCCTTGCACAAGATGGGCGGCAAGACTTGCCCCTGCGTACAGTCCGACCCGCCAGCCCGCAAAGGGGCAAACAGGAGGAAGACGAAACCTCCTACTTCGTCGGCCACCCAAGTGCCGACATCCCAGGAGGTCGAAATGGAGGAGCTCCCATCCTGCTCCTTCGCCGTCGCCGGACCGTGCAGCGGCCAACGTCCCGAGGGGCACAATCCCTCGGCCGCTGCGGATCGGAGCCTGGGGACGACGGGTGCGGGTACACCCGCCGTCCCAGCAGCAAAATAGCTGCACAGGCAGGGAGGTTGAGGCGCACCGATGTGTCCCGGTGCGCCTCCCAACGGTCGACGTCAGAGGGGGGTCTTATCACTCCTTGACCCCCCTCAGACCATAATGGCGACGGCTCATCCGAGCCTACGCACGCCGGGGGGAGCGGTAGTAATCCCAGTCGGGTAATCCCCGCACCCCCGGCATCACAAGTGCGCTCGAGAGGACACCTTGGGGTTTTAGTCGGTAGGAGTCCGACACTGTTCCGCTCTCCTGCCCGGGAGAGCGGTTCGTCCATGAGGATTTCCCCAAGTAAAAAAAAAAAAAAAAAAAAAAAAAAAAAAAGGTGTGATGTCAGAGCGCCTCCACGTGGCACACTCCGGGCAACGTCGGTCCCTCTGACCGGCGGCTAAGACTCTGACTGGGCGATGGGCGTTTTTGCCCCTAACTGACGATTTGGCTATTCTTCTCGGACTCCGATCCGATGCCTCTATGACGACCCTTGCATTCCTTACGGAATCTTGATCGATCCTCATCTGACGACCTGGCTTCTCTTACTGGACCCTCTGAACGACGACTCTGGCTTTTGACCCGGTTTATTGATGACAGCAACCATGACAAGTGCAAAAATCAAAGAGAAACTACCCCAGGAGGGTACCGGCGCCCTGACCGGCGCCGGAGAATCCCTCCCCGGGCCTTCGGGTCCGGGCTGCCCCACCGTGTCTGGGGGGGGCAAATTTTTGCCACCACCTGGTATGACCAAGACGACCCTAGCGCTAATACGGAACTCCGAAATTTCCCAAGGCATTGACATAGACGACCCGGAAGTATCGAGGTACGCCCGATACAAAGACTGCGACCTACCCACGAGCCGCTACGCAGGGCGATTTGGCCCGCCCCTGGTCTGGCCTGAGGAGGGCTCTAACATCCCAAGCCCTCAACCTCGTGTGGTTCTGGAGAGAGTTCCCTCACTCGACCGACTATCTATGTCGAGTGGGGGTAGCTTTATGACGGTCGATTCTGCTGAGGGAAGGAACTCCCCTTCCCCCAGCAGATTCGATCGTAAAAGGAGACGAGGGCTCGGATCGGCCGATGAAGGCTCTGATTCGGACGAAGAGGAGATGAGACCTCCGGTGAGAAGTGGCACCCCGACTCCTAAAAGGGGAAGGGGGCGTCCACCCACCACCGGGGAATACGTGGGCCTGGCCCAAGCAAAGGCCGAAATGATTCGCCTTCAGGAGGAAGAGATGCGGCTCCTGGCGGAGAAAGATATGGCGAAGAGGCTCTCTGACTCCAGAGCCGCGCGCGAGGCTTCGCGATCCGCTGCAGCTGCTGGTGGGGAGACCCTCGACGCCAGCGAGAGAGTCCTGGACGATGTGGCGACGATTTTGCGAGTCGCTAAAAAATCGCAAAACCTGAAGGGCACTTTCCAACGTGCCCTAAATGACGCGGCATCCTCGATCAAGGAAGCCTTCGAGGAGCTCCGGTCGAGGACAACCACTGACGAGTCAGCCCGCCTGGAGGCGGAAAACAACCGCCTCAAGGCGGTTCTGACTCGCCAAAAGGAGGAGACTCTAATGCTCCGCAGAGAGCTGACGGAGCTGAGGACGAAGGTGGAGGGGATGCTCTCCCAGCAGCCGGCAACAACTGCGGCGCCGACGGGTGCAAGGCCCAGGGATGAGTTCCCGCCTCTCCCCGCCAAATCAAAGAAGAAGACAGGCTCCACGGATACCATCACCGTGGAGCTATTACAGGAGATGCTGCGCTCGCAAACGGCGCAGATCATGGGGATGGTGGATGCCCGTTTTGCGGGCATCGACGGGCGGCTTCTCCCAGAGGAGCGCTTGCGGCCACCTTTGGCCGCGGACCGCAGAACCGCCCCACCAGCCCCCATCACCGCTGCAGCCGATCTGCGAGCGCAGCAACCCGCGATCACGGCGGGCAACAAAAGGAAGAAGGCGCCGGCTAAGGTGGCTACCTATGCTGCTGCCGCTGCCGCCCCCCCCACTGACGAGGACCAGCCGCCTGCGCCCACGGAAGAGTGGGTGCAGGTCGGTAAGAACGGCCGGCCGGTCAAGCCGGTCAAAGAGAAGGCTAAGGCCAAGGAAAAGGCCAAAGAAAAGGCGAAGAAGAAAAAGAAGACCTCCAGGAGGAAGAAAACCCCTAAACTCCGGCCCCCGACGACTGCTGCAGTCTCCATCACACTGCAGCCGGGGGCGCAGGAGAAGGGCCTCTCCTACCTGGAGGTCCTGAAGAAGGCCTCTGCCGAGGTCAAGTTACGGGACCTCGGCATTGAGAAAGCCGAGTGGAGAAGGGGGCTCACCGGGTCCTACATCTTGGAGTTACCCGGTGAGCAAAACTCCGACAAGGCGGACGTCCTGGCGGCTGCCCTTAAACGGGGTGGTCCCAGAAATGGTGAAGGTGGCCCGGCCCATGAGGCGCGCGGAACTGCGCGTCACCGGGCTGGACGAGTCGGTGACGGCGGAGGCCCTAATCTCCGCTGTCGCCGACGCGACGGGATGCTCACCGGACACGGTGAGGACGGCCGGTATTCGCCCCGGTCTGCGCGGGCTGTACTCGGCCGTTCTTTCGTGTCCGGTTGAGGCGGCGAAAAAAAAAAGCTGGCCGATGGCCGTAGATTGTTGGTGGGGTGGGTTAGTGCAAGGGTGCAAGCCCTGCTGCCCAGACCCAAGAGGTGCTTTAGGTGCCTCCGAGAAGGACACTTGGGGGTCCACTGCACCTCCAAGGACGACTGCAGTAACTCCTGTTTCAACTGCAGTCGTCCGGGTCACAAGGCGGGCGAGTGCGACAGCGAGGTGGCGTTCTGCCGCCTCTGCAACGCTGAGTGCAAGCCCGCCTTGCACAAGTTGGGCAGCAGGGCTTGTCCTCTTCTCAAGCCCACGCAGCCAGCTCCGAAAGGGGCCAAGAAGAAGCCCCCTGCAACATCGGCCGATAAAGGCTCAGCACCGCAGGAGGTGCAGATGGAGGTGGAGCACACACCATCCAGCTCCGCCCCATCTATGGAAGAGAGCAAGCGTGGCCCGCGATCGGGGGGGAAACAGCCCCCGGCCACGCCGAAGCTGGCCTAACATCCGCTGGCCAAGGAGGTAGAGGCGCGCCGCTGTGTCCAGGCGCGCCTCCCAATGGACGATGCCAGGAGGGACCACATCTTCCCTCCAGGCCTGAAGAAGGTGGCCGTAGGGCCTGGCGCACGCCAGGGGGAGCGGTAGTCGTACAGTCGCAATCCCCGCACCCCCTGGCTGCAATGCGCGTTGAGGACACCAAGGGGTTTTAGTGGGTATTCCCGGCCGCCCATCTTGGCCGGGCGAGTCCCACATACCCCCTCTCCGTTATAGTACGTTGAGAGGGGGATGCCTAAAAGCATTTCCCCTTGTTGTTGTAAAAAAAAAAAAAAAAAAAAAAAAAAAGGTTGGGGTGGGGTGCGATGCCAGATCACCTCCACGTGGTGTACTCCGGGCAACGTCGGTCCACTTGACCGGCGGCTAAGAATCTGGCGGGCTGAAGGGCCCTTAAAAGCTTCTAGGAGTGGTATGTGCGCGGCGCTCCTAGTACCGGACTGAGGCGGATGAGGACCCAAGTTGGGTCCCAACGGCTCAGTACCGGATAGCGGCGGCGGCGGGGTTGGTTGTGTCAGGCTGACCTCGGCGGGCGTACCGCAAACTTGACGAAGATAGGAAGTTTACCATGGACGCGAATCTTACAAGAGAAATACCCCAGGAGGGTACCGGTGTCTCCGGCACCGGAGAATCCCTCCCCGGGCCTTCGGGTCCGGGCTGCCCCTCGTTTTCTGGGGGGGGCAAAGCTTCGCTTACATCTGGATCCCCAACGACGACTTTGGCACGAACACTGACACCTGATACTGCTTTGACGACGACCTCAGCTTGCAAACAGACAACTGAGAAATCCAAAATGGCGACCCGGCAAGGAACAAGGAAAGACAAAGTGCCTGTAGTTCTCCTACAAAGGCTGCAGGCACTCGAAGAATTGCGACAATTGGAGGAGATAGAAGCAGAATTCGGCTTCGACAGTGACACCTCGTGTGTCTCAATGGAAACCGTCGGATCCGCTGAAGGGAGAGACTCCCCTCTCCCCAGCGGATTCGACCGTAAAAGAAAGGTGGACCTTTCCGAGGCGAGCTCGTGCTCTGAGGCTGAGGGAGAAGTGCCTCCCCCCAAGACTCGAGCCGTCTCAGGGAAATCTAAACGTGGACGAGGGCGCCCGCCGACGACGGGCGAGTACGTTGGCCTAGCGAAGGCCAAGGCCGAGCTTCTCCGCGTGGAGCAGGAGCAGCTCCGGCTCCAAGCGGAGAAGGAGCTGGTGGAGTTCGCCGCGGCCAGCCGTACCCGCCTGGCGTCGGTACCGCCTGTTTCTGGACGTGACATAGCTGATGCGGAGGGCCTAGATGAGAGAGGGCTCCGTAACGTGGAGGACATTCTCCACGTAGCCAAAAAATCTGGCAACTTGAAGGGCACATATCAGCGTGCCCTCAAGGAGTCCGCCCTCTCTCTGAAGGAAATACTGGAGAAGTACAAAACAACAACATCATCTGACGAGACAGCCCGCCTGGAGGCGGAAAATAACCGCCTCAAGGCGGTGCTGACTCGGCAGAAAGAGGAGACGATGTTACTCCGCAAGGAGATCAGGGAGTTACAGACGGCGGTGAAGGAGTTGCGCTCTCAGCAGCCTATTGCCGCTCCGTCATCATCGAAGGGTGTGGAAAGGGGAGAATTCCCGCCACTTCCACCCAAACGAGGACAGGACAGCTCCCGTACGGAGGCGGGAACTCTCGTTGAAGTTAAGGAGATGTTCGCGGAGATGCTGCGCTCGCAGACCGATCAAATAATGCGAATGGTGGATGCCCGCATTGACGGGCGGCTCCCACCGGAGGAGCGTCTGCGACCACCACTGGCTGCAGACAGCCGAGCCGCTCCGCCAACCCCCACCGATGCCACGCTCGATCTACGAGCGCAGCCGCTCGCCAAAACAGCGGGCAAGAAGAGGGAGGAGAAGGTGGCGACTAAGCCAGCGATTTTCGCCGCTGCAGCCGCCACTCCCTCATCGCCACCGGAAGTGACGTGCCGCCTGCGCCCACAGATGAGTGGGTGCAGGTGGGCAAAAACGGCCGGCCGGTCAAGCCGGCTAAAGAAAAGAAGAAGTCCACACCCAAAAAGAAGAGGACCTCAAAGAAGAAGAAGGCCCCCAAACTCCGGCCCCCGACGACAGCTGCGGTGTCAATAACGCTGCAGCCGGGGGCGCAGGAGAGGGGCCTCACCTACACGGAAGTTCTGAAGAAGATCAAGACCGATGTACCACTCAAGGACGTCGGTCTTACCGACATTCAGCTCAGAAGGGCGGCGGCGACCGGGGCCTACATCCTTGAGATCCCCGGTGCAGACCATGTGAAAGCGGACGCCTTGGCCGCAAAAATCAAGGCGACCGTCCTCTCTGAGGATTTAAAGGTGGCCCGGCCCATGAGACGCGCCGAATTGCGGCTCACGGGACTCGATGAGTCGGTGACGGCGGAGGAACTCATCTCCGCCGTCGCATCGGCGACAGGGTGCCCACCGGAGCATGTGAGAACGGCAGGCGTGCGCCCCGGTCTACGGGGTCTGTATGCGGCCGTTGTCTCATGTCCGGTGGACGCCGCGAAGAAGATAGCGGATGGCCGCCGATTGTTGGTGGGTTGGGTGTCGGCGCAGGTACGAGTCCTGCCGCCCAGACCCAGGAGGTGCTTCAGGTGCCTCCGTGAGGGGCACCTGGGGGTCAAGTGCACCTCCCAGGACGACTGTAGCGACTCCTGCTACAAGTGCAGTCGTCAGGGTCACAAGGCGGGCGAATGCACCAGCGACGTAGAGTTTTGTATACTCTGCAATGGTGCATTCAAGCCCGCCTTGCACAGGTTGGGCGGCAGGACTTGTCCCAGCGTCAAGCCAGACCCGCCACCCCCAAAGGGGGCAAAGAAGAAAAAAACACCTGCGTCGTCGGCCGCCAAAGTGTCGACAGCGCAGAGTATGGATGTGGAGGAGGGGCGACCAGCTGACCCCTCCTCAGCCGTCAGGAAGCCGCGTGGCGGCGAATCCCTGGGGATAACCCAGGCCGCTAACACAGCGGGGCCCGGGGGCGGTGAGTGCGGACACATTCATCGTCCCAGCAGTTAAATCTGCACGGGCTGGGAGGTCGAGGCGCACCGAGTATCCCGGTTGCGCCTCCCACGGTTGACGTCGAGAGGGGGGTCGTATTCTCCTTGACCCCCCTCTGACCATCTAGACGGCAGCTCTTAGGAGCTAAGCGCGTGGCGAGGGAGCGGCGTCAATGCGCGAGCTGTATCCCGAGCTCTCGCCAAACATGCGCTGTAGAGGATACCAAGGGGTTTTAGTCGGTAGGAGTCCGACACTGTTCCGCTCTCCTGTCCGGGAGAGCGGTTCGTCCATGAGGATTTCCCCTTGTAAAAAAAAAAAAAAAAAAAAAAAAAAAAAAAAAAAAAAAAAAAAAAGGTTAGGTTAGGTTGGGGTGCGGTGTCAGACAACCTCCTCGTGGTGCACCCTGGGCAACGGCAGTCCTTCTGACTGCCGGCTAATAGTCTGACTGGGCGATGGGCGTTTTCTTGCCCCAAAACTGACGACCTTGGCTTTTCCTAATGGACTTAGCTGATAGCTTATTCTGACGACTTTGGCATTCTTCTGGACTTTGAGTGTCTTTCCTTTCTGACGACTTGGCTTTCTTTATGGATCCTTCGAACGGCGACTTTGGCTTTGCATACGGTTTTTCTAAAAACAATCATGGAAGCACAATCTAAAACGAAACTACCCCAGGAGGGTACCGGCGCCTCCGGCGCCGGAGAATCCCTCCCCGGGCCCTCGGGCCCGGGCTGCCCCACCGTTTCTGGGGGGGGGGCAAAAATTTTGCTTCGACCGCAAACACCGACGACTCTGGCGCGAAACAGGACTTTTGATTCTGCACGCGATTTGGACAGTGACGACATCGATACAACGACCACGGCGAGATTATGGACTACTGAGAACGATAAAATGGAAGCAGAAATTTCAAACAAACTACCCCAGGAGGGTACCGGCGTCTCTGACGCCGGAGAATCCCTTCCCGGGCCCTCGGGTCCGGGCTGCCCCACCGTTTCTGGGGGGGGCAAATTTGTGCTTACACCACCACCAGGAATGACGAAGACGACCCTGGAGCTCATACGGAGATCCGAGCTTGCCCAGGGAGTGGACCTTGACGACCCCGAGCAGTCGAGATATGCACGCTACAAACATCTCGATCTGCCAACGAGCCGCTACGCTGGACGGTTTGGCCAATGGGCCCAGGAGTATCCTGACTCCGCTAACCTCCAGCCAAAAGTGGTGCTGGAAAGGATTCCCTCACTCGACCGACTATCTATGTCGAGTGGGGGTAGCTTGATGACGGTCGATTCTGCTGAGGGGAGAGACTCCCCTTCCCCCTGCAGACTTGATCGGAAAAGGAGATTTGCTCCCGGATCAGAGGAGGACTTGGGACTGAGTTCCTACTCCGACGAGGATGAAGAGGAGCTACCAGCGAGAGCCGGTACGCCGACTCCCAAACGTGGGAGAGGTCGGCCGCCAACTACCGGCCAATATATAGGAGTCGGAAAAGCAAGAGCAGAGCTCGCACGCCTCCGGGAGACGGAGATGATCCACCTGGAGGAGCGCAAGGAAGTGCAGCCTGCTTCTGTTGCCAGGGTAGAGCGAATTCTCGCAAGGTCGGAGACTCCGGACGCTAGCGAGAAGGTAGCGAGCGGCGTCGAGATTATTCTCGGCGTCGCTAAAAAGTCGAAAAACTTAAAGGGCACGTGTCAGCGTGCCCTGAAAGAGGCCGCGGAGGTCATTAAAGAGGCGTTCGAAGAGCTACGCCTCCGGACGACCAATGACGAGACAGCCCGCCTGGAGGCGGAGAATCTCCGCTTAAAGGCGGAGCTGTCCCGTCAAAACGAAGATATGTCGACTCTTCGCAAAGACTTAGCAAAAGTAAAGCTAACTGTGGAAGAATTGCGCTTGAGGAGACCGGCAGCATCTGCAGCACAACCAAGAGTAGAGAATAGGGATGAGTTTCCACCTCTCCCGAAAACCAGTACACGACCGGCGAGCTCCCCGACAGATATTGTCTCCGTGGAGCTGCTACAGGAGATGCTGCGCTCGCAAACGGCGCAGATTATGGGGATGGTGGATGCCCGCTTTGCGGGCGTCGCCGGGCGGCTTCTACCAGAGGAGCGCCTGCGGCCGCCTCTGGCCGCAGATCGCACAGCCGCCCCACCAGACCCCACTAATTCCGCTGCCGCCTTGCGAGCGCAGCAGCCTGCCTCAAAATCAGGCAAGAAGAAGACAGCGAAAGGCAGGACGGCCACTTACGCCGCCGTCACCGCCGCGCTCCCACCAATGATGACCAGCCACCTGCCCCCACAGAGGAGTGGGTGCAGGTCGGCAAAAACGGCCGGCCTGTAAAGCCGGCCAAGGAGAAGAAGAGGGCCCAGCCCATCAAAAAGAAGAAGGCCTCCAAGAAAAAGAAGGCCGCCAAACTTCGCCCCCCGGCAACAACGGCAGTGTCGCTAACGCTGCCGCCGGGGGCGCAGGAAGGTGGCCTCACTTACTTGGAGGTCATGAGGAAGGTGCGTGCCGACGTTCCGCTTAAGGACGTCGGCATTGAGGAAGTGAAGTGGCGCAGAGCGGTGACCGGGGCATACATCTTCGAGCTCCCCGGCACCGACTCTGCAAACAGAGAAAAGGCCGATGCCTTGGCCGCCAAACTGAAGGCGGCCCTCCCGGCGGAGGTTAAAATCTCCCGACCCATGAGACGCGCCGACCTGCGCGTCTCTGGGCTCGACGAGTCCGTGACGGCGGAGGAACTAGTCTCCGCCGTCGCCCAGTCGACCGGCTGTCCACCGGATGATGTGAGGACGGCCGGTGTACGCCCCGGTCTTCGTGGGTTGTACCAGGCCGTCATCACATGTCCGGTGGACGCGGCCAAGAAATTGGCCGACGGCCGTAAACTACTGGTTGGATGGGTCAGTGCGCGGGTGCAAGTCCTGCCGCCAAGGCCCAGGAGGTGCTACAGGTGCCTCCAACAGGGGCACCTGGGGGTCAACTGCACCTCCAAGGTCGACGTCAGCACCTGGTGCTTCAGGTGCAGTCGGCCGGGCCACAAGGCGGGCGAGTGCACCAGCGAGGTCACGTATTGTGGCCTCTGTGCTGGCGCGCTCAAGCCCGCCTTGCACAAGATGGGCGGCAAGACTTGCCCCTGCGTCAAGTCCGACCCGCCAGCCCGCAAAGGGGCAAATAGGAGGAAAAGTAAACCTCCTGCATCGCAGGAGGTCGAAATGGAGGAGCTCCCATCCTGCTCCTCCGCCGTCGCCGGACCGTGCAGCGGCCAACGTCCCGAGGGGCACAATCCCTCGGCCGCTGTGGATCGGAGCCTGGGGACGACGGGTGCGGGTACACCCGCCGTCCCAGCAGCAAAATAGCTGCACAGGCAGGGAGGTTGAGGCGCACCGATGTGTCCCGGTGCGCCTCCCAACGGTCGACGTCAGAGGGGGGTCTTATCACTCCTTGACCCCCCTCAGACCATTTAGGCGACGGCTCATCCGAGCCTACGCACGCCGGGGGGAGCGGTAGTAATCCCAGTCGGGCAATCCCCGCACCCCCGGCATCACAAGTGCGCTCGAGAGGACACCTTGGGGTTTTAGCCGGTAGGAGTCCGGCACTGTTCCGCTCTCCTGCCCGGGAGAGCGGTTCGTCCATGAGGATTTCCCCAAGTAAAAAAAAAAAAAAAAAAAAAAAAAAAAAAAAAAAAAAAAAAAAAAAAAGGTTAGGTTAGGTTAGGTTAGGTTAGGTTAGGTTAGGTTAGGTTGGGGTGCGATGTCAGATGCCCTTGCGTAAAGCCCGCCAGCCCGCAAAGGGGCAAACAGGAGGAGGATCAAACCTCCTGCTTCGTCGGCCACCCAAGCGCCGACATCGCAGGAGGTTGACATGGAGGAGCTCACATCTTGCTCCTCCTCCGTCGCCGGACCGTGCAGCGGCCAACGTTCCGAGGGGCACATTCCCTCGGCCGCTGCTGATCGGAGCCTGGGGACGCCGGGTGCGGGCACACCCGCCGTCCCAGCAGCAAAATAGCTGCACAGGCAGAGAGGTTGAGGCGCACCGATGTGTCCCGGTGCGCCTCCCAACGGTCGACGTCAGAGGGGGGTCTTATCACTCCTTGACCCCCCTCAGACCATTTAGGCGACGGCTCATCCGAGCCTACGCACGCCGGGGGGAGCGGTAGTAATCCCAGTCGGGCAATCCCCGCCCCCCCCGGCATCACAAGTGCGCTCGAGAGGACACCTTGGGGTTTTAGTCGGTAGGAGTCCGACACTGTTCCGCTCTCCTGCCCGGGAGAGAGAGCGGTTCGTCCATGAGGATTTCCCCAAGTAAAAAAAAAAAAAAAAAAAAAAAAAAAAAAAAAAAAAGGGTGCGATGTCAGATCACCTCCTCGTGGTGCACCCTGGGCAACGCCGGTCCAGTTGACCGGCGGCTAAGAATCTGACCGACCGAAGGGTCGTTAAACACTCTCGGGCGATGGGCGTTTCTTGCCCCAAAATGACGACCTTGGCTTTCCCTAACGGACTTAGCTGACAGCTTCTTTTCTGACGACTTTGGCATTCTTCTGGACTTAGAGTGTCTCCTTTCCCGACGACTTGGCTTTCTTTATGGATCCTTCGAACGACGACTTTGGCTTTGCATACGGTTTTTTCTGGAAAAATCATCATGGAAGCACGATCTAAAACGAAACTACCCCAGGAGGGTACCGGCGCCTCCGGCGTCGGAGAATCCCTCCCCGGGCCCTCGGGCCCGGGCTGCCCCACCGTTTCTGGGGGGGGCAAAATTTTGCTTCGACCGCAAACACCGACGACTCTGGCACGAAATAGGACTCACGATTCTGCTCGTGACTTGGCATATGACGACATCGATACAACGACCACGGCGAGATTATGGACTACCGAGAATAAAAATATGGAAGCAGAAGTCACAAACAAACTACCCCAGGAGGGTACCGGCGTCTCTGACGCCGGAGAATCCCTTCCCGGGCCCTCGGGTCCGGGCTGCCCCACCGTTTCTGGGGGGGGCAAACTTGTGCTTACACCACCACCCGGAATGACGAAGACGACCCTGGAGCTCATTCGGAGATCCGAGCTTGCCCAGGGACTGGACATTGACGACCCCGAGCAGTCGAGATATGCGCGATACAAGCATCTCGATCTGCCAACGAGCCGATACGCAGGACGGTTTGGCCAATGGGCCCAGGAGTACCCTGACCCCGCTAACCTCCAGCCAAAAGTGGTGCTGGAAAGGATTCCCTCACTCGACCGACTATCCATGTCGAGTGGGGGTAGCCTAATGACGGTCGATTCTGCTGAGGGGAGGGACTCCCCTTCCCCCTGCAGACTCGATCGGAAAAGAAGATTAGCTCCCGGATCAGAGGAGGAGTTGGGACTGAGTTCCTACTCCGACGAAGATGAAGAGGAGTTACCAACGAGAGCCGGTACGCCGACTCCCAAACGAGGTAGAGGTCGGCCGCCAACTACCGGTCAATACATAGGAGTCGGCAAAGCAAGAGCAGAGCTGGCACGCCTCCGGGAGACGGAGATGATCCACCTGGAGGAGCGTAAGGAAGTGCAGCCTGCTTCTGCTGCCAGGGTGGAGAGAATACTCGCAAGGTCGGAAACTCCGGACGCTAGCGAGAAAGTAGCGAGCGGCGTCGAGATTATTCTCGGCGTCGCTAAAAAGTCGAAAAACTTAAAGGGCACGTGTCAGCGTGCCCTAAAAGAGGCCGCCGACGTCATCAAAGAGGCGTTCGAAGAGCTGCGCCTCCGTACCACCAACGACGAGACAGCCCGCCTGGAGGCGGAGACTCCGCCTAAAGGCGGAGTTGTCTCGTCAAAACGAAGACATGTCGGCTCTTCGCAAAGATTTAGCGAAGGTGAAGTTAACTGTGGAGGAACTGCGTTTGAAGAGACCGTCGGCGCCTGCGGCCTCTTCATGGGCGGAGGCGGATGATCAATTCCCGCCCCTCCCTAAGTCCAGACCTACGACGACATCACGGTCAGACAATGTCACCGTCGACCAATTACAGGAGATGCTGCGCTCGCAAACGGCGCAGATTATGGGGATGGTGGATGCTCGCTTTGCGGGCGTCGCCGGGCGGCTTCTACCGGAGGAGCGCCTGCGGCCGCCTCTGGCCGCAGATCGCACAGCCGCCCCACCAGTCCCCATCGAAACTGCTGCCGTTTTGCAAGCGCAGCAACCCGCGACCAAGGCGGGTAAACGGAAGAAGGCCGCGCCGGCCAAAGCAGCTAGTTATGCCGCTGCCGCCGCCGCCCCCACTGATAAAGACCAGCCGCCTGCGCCTACGAGCGAGTGGGTGCAGGTCGGCAAAAACGGCCGGCCTGTAAAGCCGGCCAAAGAGAGGAGGAGGGCCCAGCCCAACAAAAAGAAGAAGGCCTCCAAGAAAAAGAGGGCCGCCAAGCTTCGCCCCCCGGTGACAACGGCAGTGTCACTAACGCTGCCGCCGGGGGCGCAGGAAGGTGGCCTCACTTACTTGGAGGTCATGAGGAAGGTGCGTGCCGACGTTCCGCTTAAGGACGTCGGCATAGAAGAAGTGAAATGGCGCAGAGCGGTGACCGGGGGATACATCTTCGAGCTCCCCGGCGCCGACTCCGCAAACAGAGAGAAGGCTGATGCCTTGGCCGCCAAACTGAAGGCGGCCCTCCCGGCGGAGGTTAAAATCTCCCGGCCCATGAGACGCGCCGACCTGCGCGTCTCTGGGCTCGACGAGTCCGTGACGGCGGAGGAACTAGTCTCCGCCGTCGCCCAGTCGACCGGCTGTCCACCGGATGATGTGAGGACGGCCGGTGTACGCCCCGGTCTTCGTGGGTTGTACCAGGCCGTCATCACATGTCCGGTGGACGCGGCCAAGAAATTGGCCGATGGCCGAAAATTACTAGTCGGATGGGTCAGTGCGCGGGTGCAAGTCCTGCCGCCAAGGCCCAGGAGGTGCTACAGGTGCCTCCAACAGGGGCACCTGGGGGTCAACTGCACCTCCAAGGTCGACGTTAGCACCTGGTGCTTCAGGTGCAGTCGACAGGGCCACAAGGCGGGCGAGTGCACCAGTGAGGTCGCGTACTGCGGCCTCTACGCTGGAGCGCTCAAGCCCGCCTTGCACAAGTTGGGCGGCAAGACTTGCCCTTGCGTCGAGCCTAGTCCGCCAGCCCACAAAAAGGGCAAAAGAGGAGGAAAACCTCCTGCCTCCTCGTCGGCCACCCAAGCGCCGACATCGCAGGAGGTTGAAATGGAGGAGCTCACATCTTGCTCCTCCGTCGCCGGACCGAGCAGCGGCCATCCCGAGGGGAACACACCCTCGGCCGCTGCAAATCGGAGCCTGGGGACGCCGGGTGCGGGCACACCCGCCGTTCCAGCAGCAAAGTAGCTGCACAGGAAAAGAGGTTGAGGCGCACCGATGTGTCCCGGTGCGCCTCCCAACGGTCGACGTCAGAGGGGGGTCTTATCACTCCTTGACCCCCCTCAGACTGTAGTGGCGACGGCTCATTGAGCCTACGCACGCCGGGGGGAGCGGTAGTCATCTCATTTGGGCAATCCCCGCACCCCTGGCATCACAAGTGCGCTAGCGAGGACACCAAGGGGTTTTAGTCGGTAGGAGTCCGACACTGTTCCGCTCTCCTGCCCGGGAGAGCGGTTCGTCCATGAGGATTTCCCCTTGTAAAAAAAAAAAAAAAAAAAAAAAAAAAAAAAAAAGGTTAGGTTAGGTTAGGTTGGGGTGCGATGGGGTGCGGGGCCAGATCACCTCCACGTGGTGCACCCTGGGCAACGTCGGTCCAGTTGACCGGCGGCTGAGTATCTGGCGGACTGGAGAGTCCTAAAAAACTCCTGGGCGCGGTGTGTGAGCGGCGCGCCCAGTACCGGGCCAGGGCGGATGAGGACCCAAGTTGGGTCCCAACGGCTTGGTTCCGGGTAGCGGCTGGCGGGGCTGGCCGATTTAGTGCCGGCCTCGGCAGGCGTACCGCGAACTGGACGAGTAGTATTCAGCGAAGATGGATAGTACAAAATTCAAGACAAAACTACCCCAGGAGGGTACCGGCTCCTCAGGAGTCGGAGAATCCCTCCCTGGGCCATCCGGCTCAGGCTGCCCCTCGTTGTCTGGGGGGGGCAAAATTTTGTGCGAACCCGAAATTACGACGACCATGGCTAAGACAATGACGACCGATTCCGCTAAACTGACGACCCTTGCTTCCACACGGACACCCGAACATGCCAGAATATTGACCCGTGCTGCTGCTAAGAAGGACAAGTCGCCTGTGGTGCTCTTAAGGAGACTGCAGGCGCTTGAAGAGATGAGAGCTCTCGACGCCATCGCTGCCGAGTTCTCCGACAGCGACGCTTCTTATGCGTCTATGGAGACTGTGGATTCCGCTGAGCGGATGGACACTATGTCCCCCACCGGATACGACAGGAAAAGGAAGGTGGATTTATCTGAGGCGAGCTCGTGCTCAGAGGCGGAGGACGATACTCCGCCTACCAAGACACGAGCTGTCCCCGGACAACCCAAACGAGGACGAGGGCGCCCGCCGACGACAGGGGAGTACGTCGGACTCGCGAAAGCGAAGGAAGCTCTCATTCGTGCGGAGCAGGAACAACTCCGGCTCCAAGCGGAGAGAGAGCTTGCCGAGTATGTCGCAGTCAGTCGTACTCGTCTGGCGTCAGCCACGCCAAGACCAACCGGATGTGACACAGCAGAGGGAGAAGAGAATCTGGAGGAGAGAGGGGGCTTCGTGAGGTGGAGAACATACTCCACCTCACCAAGAAGTCTGGGAACATAAAGGGCACCTTTCAGCGTGCCTTAAGGAGTCCGCCCTCTCCCTCCAGACAATCATAGAGAAATTCCGGACGAGGACATCCTCTGACGAGACAGCCCGCCTGGAGGCGGAGAACAACCGCCTCAAGGCGGTGCTGACTCGTCAGAAGGAAGAGATGGTGATGCTCCGTAAGGAGATGGCGGAGCTGAGGACGGCAGTCCATGGATTGCGCCCGCAACAGCCGTCGATACCTGCGGCAATAACAGGGGACGCCACAAGGGAAGATTTCCCCCTGCTCCCCTCCCAACGAAGGAACAAGAACTCCCAGTCGGACTCGATCGCCGACATTAAGGAGATATTTGAAGAGATGCTGCGCTCGCAGACAGCGCAAATAATGCGAATGGTTGATGCACGCATCGACGGGCGGCTCCCACCGGAGGAGCGTCTGCGGCCACCACTGGCCGCGGACAGTCGAGCCGCCTCGTCTGCTCCCATTACCGCTGCGACTGTTGAGCGAGCGCAGCAGCCCTCCAAAAAGGGCAAGAAGATAGGGAAGACGGCACCCAAGGCGACATCCTATGCCGCTGCTGTTGCCGTTCCTGCCCTCCCCACCGGAGATGACACACCGCCTGCGCCCGCAGAAGAATGGGTGCAGGTCGGCAAAAAAACGGCCGGCCGGTCAAACCGGCAAAAGAGAAGGCTTCTCAAAAGAAGAAGAATAAGAAGAGCAAGACCTCCAAAAGGAAGAAGGCCCCCAGACTCCGGCCCCCGACGACAGCTGCGGTGTCAATAACGCTGCAGCCGGGGGCGCAGGAGAGGGGCCTCACCTATATGGAGGTCTTAAAGAAGATCCGGGCTGACATACCACTTAAGGATGTCGGCCTGAACGATATACAGTTTAGGAGAGCGGCGACCGGGGCCTATATTTTTGAGATCCCCGGCGCCGAACACGAGAAAGCGGACGCCTTGGCCGCTAAGATCAAGGCGACCGTCCTCCCTGAGGACGTTAAGGTGGCTCGGCCTATGAGACGCGCTGAGTTACGCGTCACAGGCCTAGACGAGTCCATCACGGCGGAGGAAACTTATCTCCGCCGTGGCCGCGGCGTCAGGTTGCTCACCGGACCACGTCAGGACGGCCGGTGTACGCCCCGGCTTGCGGGGCCTATACGCGGCCGTTGTGTCGTGTCCGATGGACGCGGCCAAAAAGCTGGTCGACGGTCGCCCGTCTATTGGTTGGATGGGTGTCGGCGCAGGTACGAGTCCTGCCGCCCAGACCCAGGAGGTGCTTCCGGTGCCTCAAGGAAGGACACCTGGGGGTGAAGTGCACCTCCCAGGACGACTGCAGTGACTCATGTTACAAATGCAGTCGTCCGGGTCACAAGGCGGGCGAATGCACCAGCGACGTAGAGTTTTGTATACTCTGTAATGGTGCATTCAAGCCCGCCTTACACAGGTTGGGCGGCAGGACTTGTCCCAGTGTCAAGCCAGACCCGCCACCCCCAAAGGGGGCAAAGAAGAACACCCCTGCGTCGTCGGCCGCCAAAGTGTCGACGGCGCAGAGCATGGAAGTGGAGGAGGGGCGAACATCTGTCACCTCCTCAGCCGTCAGTAAGCCGCGTGGCGGCGTATCCCTGGGGTCAACCCAGGCCGCTGGCAAAGCGGGGCCCGGGGGCGGTGGGTGCGGGTACACCCATCGTCCCAGCAGTTAAATCTGCACGGGCTGGGAGGTCGAGGCGCACCGAGTGTCCCGGTTGCGCCTCCCAAGGTCGACGTCAAGAGGGGGGTCTCACCACTCCTTTGACCCCCCTCAGACCATCAGGACGGCGGCTCTAACGAGCCCAACGCATGGCGAGGGAGCGGAGCCAATGCTAACGCTGTATCCCGAGCCCTCGCCATAATGCGTGTTGCGGACACCATGGGGTTTTAGTCAGTAGGAGTCTGACACTGTTCCGCTCCCCTACCCGGGGGGGCGGTTCGTCCATGAAGGATTTCCCCATGTAAAAAAAAAAAAAAAAAAAAGGTTGGGGTGCGATGCCAGATCACCTCCACGTGGTGTACTCCGGGCAACGCCGGTCCACTTGACCGGCGGCTAAGAATCTGGCGGGCTGAAGGGCCCTTAAAAGCTTCTAGTTGTGGTATGTGTGCAGCGCAACTAGTACCGGGCTGAGGCGGATGAGGACCCAGTTTTGGGTCCCAACGGCTCAGTTCCGGACAGCGGCTGGCGGGGTTGGCTGTGTCAGGCTGACCTCGGCAGGCGTACTGCTAACTGACGACGGTAGCGGTTTAAGAATGGCAGCAAATCTTCAAAAAGAACTACCCCAGGAGGGTACCGGTGTCTCCGGCACCGGAGAATCCCTCCCTGGACCTTCCAGTCCAGGCTGCCCCTCGTTCTCTGGGGGGGGCAAAGCTTTGCTCACTTCTGGCTCCTTTACGACGACTTTGGCTCGAACTACGGTTACTGACACTTCCCCGACGATTACCTCTGCTAGTACACGGACGAAGGAAAAAGCACGAATGCTGACCAGGCAAGAACTTAGGACAGATAAAATGCCTGTAGTCCTCTTAAGGAGGCTGCAGGCAATAGACCAGCTAAAACAGCTGGAGGAAATGGAGGCGGAATTAGACGCCGAAAGTGACGCCTCGTATGCGTCAATGGACACGGTGGGATCCGCTGAGGGGAGTGACTCTCCTCTCCCCAGCGGATTCGACCGCAAACGGAAGGTGGATTTGTCCGAGGCGAGCTCGTGCTCCGAGGCCGAGGGAGATATGCCCCCGCCCAAAGCTCGAGCCGTCCGAGGCATTTCAAAACGAGGACGAGGACGCCCGCCGACGACGGGCGAGTACGTTGGCCTTGCGAAGGCCAAGGCTGAGCTTCTCCGCGTGGAGCAGGAGCAGCTCCGGCTCCAGGCGGAGAAGGAGCTCGTGGAGTTCGCCGCGGCCAGCCGTACTCGCCTGGCGTCGATGCCGGCTATCAAACCTGGCGGAGGAGGAGTCTCCGCTGAGGAGGAAAGCTTGGAGGAGGTAGGGCTACGCGACGTAGAAAACATCATCTACGTCGCAAAGAAGTCTGGTAATTTGAAGGGCACATACCAGCGTGCCCTCAACGAGGCTGCCGAATCCCTTCGGGGAATTCTGGCAAAAAACAAAACGACGGACAGCAACTGACGAGACAGCCCGCCTGGAGGCGGAAAATAACCGCCTCAAGGCGGTGCTGACTCGTCAGAAGGAGGAGACCTTGCTGCTCCGCAAGGAAATAACGGAGCTTCAGACTGCGGTGAGGGAGCTACGCTCCCAACAGCCGCCAACACCTGTGACAACAACACCTGCAGCAGCAACAACATCTGCGGTGACCACAACAGCTGGGAAACCGGCTAGGGAAGCCTTCCCGCCTCTCCCCAGCAAACAAGGAGGAAAAACCCCCGGGCCAGAGCCGCTACCTGACCTGAGGGAAATGTTTGGAGAACTGCTGCGCTCGCAGACCGAGCAGATAATGCGGATGGTGGATGCCCGCATCGATGGGCGGCTACCACCAGAGGAGCGTCTGCGACCCACCATTGGCCGCGGACAGCCGAGCTGCTCCGCCAGCCCCCGTCGATGCTGCGCCCGATCTGCGAGCGCAGCAGCCCGCTAACAAGGGCAAGAAGAAGCGTGAGAAGGCGGTGGCTAAGCCAGCGAGTTTTGCTGCTGCCGTCGCCTCTCCGCCTACCGGAGATGACAATCCGCCTGCACCCACAGGTGAATGGGTGCAGGTTGGGAAGAATGGCCGGCCGGTGAAACCGGCCAACAACAAAAAGAAGACACCACCACCAAAGAAGAAGAAGGAGGCCTCCAAGAGGAAGAAGGCCCCCAGACTCCGGCCGCCGACGACAGCTGCGGTGTCAGTTACGCTGCAGCGGCGGCGCAGGAGAAGGGCCTCACCTACTTGGAGGTCCTTCAGAAGATCCGGGCCGACGTCAAACTCCAGGACGTCGGCCTCAATGATATTTCATGGCGGAGGGCGGTGACGGGGGCCTATATATTCGAGGTTCCCGGCGCCGATAATGTGAAAGAAAGCGGACGCCTTGGCGGAGAAAGTCAAGGCGGCCGTCCCCGAAGGGGTGAAAGTGGCCCGGCCCATGAGGCGCGCAGAGTTGCGCGTCTCCGGCCTTGACGAATCGGTGACGGCGGAGGAATTAATCTCCGCCGTCGCCACGGCGACAGGCTGTCCACCGGAACATGTGGGAACGGCAGGCGTGCGCCCCGGCCTTCGGGGTCTGTACTCGGCCGTTGTCTCATGTCCGGTGGACGCCGCTAAGAAGATGGTCGACGGGCGCAGACTGCTCGTCGGATGGGTTTCGGCAAAGGTCCAGGCCCTGCCGCCCAGACCTAAAAGATGTTACAGGTGCCTCCGGGAGGGGCACCTAGGAGTGAAGTGCACGTCCGAGGTTGACTGCAGCACCTGGTGCTTCCGCTGCAGTCGGCCCGGCCACAAGGTGGGGGAGTGCACCAGCGAGATCGAACACTGCGGTCTCTGCGCTGGTGCACTCAAGCCCGCCTCACACAGAATGGGCAGCAGGGCTTGCACCAGCACGAAGCCTGCGCCGCCACCCCCAAAGGGGGCAAAGAAGAAGACGTCTGCGTCGTCGGCCGCCACAATGCCGACGACACAGGTGATGGAAGTTGAGGAGGAGCGCCCAACTTGCTCCTCCTCCGCCGTCAGGAAGCCGCAGGGCGGCGATTCCCTGGGATTTACCCAGGCCGCTACTTCAGCGGGGCCCGGGGGCGGTGGGTGCGGGTACACCCATCGTCCCAGCAGTTAAGTCTGCACGGGCTGGGAGGTCGAGGCGCACCGAGTGTCCCGGTTGCGCCTCCCATGGTCGACGTCGAGAGGGGGGTCGTATCACTCCTTGACCCCCCTCTGACCATCTAGACGGCGGCTCCTAGGAGCCGAGCGCGTGGCGGGGGAGCGGAGCTAATGCTAATCGCTGTATCCCGAGCCCCCGCCACTACATGCGCTGTTGAGGACACCAAGGGGTTT
>AP028163.1:42760894-42780072 GCA_014132275.2 Samia ricini | reverse complement strand
ATAGCGACGCCGCTCTGCAACACACGCAGCCCGCAGACGCCCTATTTCCCGCGTCCACCAGTGAACACGTCGCCGGGGCGGCTGGGCCCGCACCCGAGGCATGGCGGCATCACATATGCGTGTCATAGCGCTCCGAAACCAGCCCGCCTCCCTGCAGACATCCACTGGTCCATCTGTCCAGCTCGGCCAGGAAGCAACAATAGCAGCTTCCACCACTATACCTACATCCATCTGACTGGTCGCCCATCTGGGATATGATGATCGGTCCCTGTTAGCAGCTGGAGGGGTTGCAGTGGCGCTGACGTCAAATCTGATGTAAAGGTGGTCAGACATGGTTTTCCACCTCCTCTACAACCCTCCAGTTTTAAGACTCGTCGAGCGACAGCAGGGGTAGCCAGTGTTAGATCGACGATTGACCCTCCCTGCTGCCGCACGCAGGTAAAAGTGGACCCTCTATTTATTATGGCAAGGCCCACTTCAATGGTCCATTCATGTAGCGCCCGTCCCTTCACATCGGTGACGGGAGATCCCCACTCTGACGACTTTAGCGTTGAGGTCTCCCGCCACCAAGATGGGGCAGGGCAGAGTCTGTCCGATGAAGGTCCCCAGGTTGCGCAGAAACTCTTCAAAATCCGCAAGAGTGCGGTTGGGGGAGAAATATACTCCCACTACAACTATCTCTCCCCATTTCACCGCGACATATCCAGCACCCTTTGCCACGACCGACACAATTGGTGCGCCGGCAGAGTTCGCGGCTGTAATGGCGACCAAACCCTCAGCATCCCCCGCCCAGTTGTCCCTAACTGGGATAACGGTAGGGTTCTGCCACAACCGCCAGCTGAATCGACCACTCGGCCATGGATTGGATGAGCAGATCCTGTGCCGCAGCCGAGTGGTTGACGTTCGCCTGCAAAACCTTATGGGCCATATTAATTAGCGGTGTCCATATCCTCTTCGTTGTCCAATATACTATAGGAATTGGACACAACTATAGGCTCATCGCCCATTGGGTTTTGAGGTTTCTTACCCCCTTTATTCCCTTTTTTAGTGGGTGGGGGGCGCAGGACCTGCTCCCTAGCTTGTGGTCCGCCGGGCGTTTAGCATCTGCACATATAGTGCAATGCGGAGCGGCCGAGCAACCAGCAGCTTTGTGCCCTACTTTGCCACAGCGAAAGCATTGCTCGCTGCGGTCCACCTCAGCATTGCACCGGTTCTTGATATGCCCCGCCCTCAAGACAGCGGAAACACCGTGACACTTTAGGCTGCAGCAACTTGGCTTGCACGGCGGCCCAACCAATCAACAGCCTCCTTTCGTTCGCGACCTTCTTTGCCGCTTCGACAGGGCAGCGCAACCAAACAGTACCGGTGCCATAGGAGGTGCGTTGGATTTCACCAACCTTAACCTGATTGGCTGCACAGCCCCCCTTTGATGCCACCACTGCTGCAATCTCCTCTTTGGTGACAGCGTCATCCAAACCCACTAAGCGCATATCGCAGCATTTAGTGGGTCTGGACACCTGCACCAGACCCTCCCCTAAAGCTTCATTGAAGGCAGCTCTTAACCTATCGGCAAGAAGATCCGCCTTTTCGCCGCTTGTTGTTCCCGGCACCTCTAATTTTCTGGCCCCGGTGGCCGTTCCCCTAACATTAAGGTACGGTATCTCGAGGTCAGCGATCTCCACTTTTTTCTTGGCCAAAGTGACCAGTTTTTGGTAATCCACCCCGTGATCCTCGGGCTCCTGGTTGAAGAGTGAACACAACAACCGAGGAACGCGGGATGGATAACTTGGCCGGAGTAAGTCTGGCCGCAGTCGCCTTTTGGTTTGAGCGCTTCTTCGCCCCCTTCTTTACAACGGTGGTCCAGGATTCCTTTTCCGTGGCAGGCCCATCTGAAGAAGGAAGAGGCTCCTGGTTGTGCCTTTCACCTGTGCCCGTTGCCACTGTCTTCTTCTTTTTGCTGACCTTCTCCACCTTTCCCTGTGCAGCCTGAGGGCGCTTGGGAGGGTGAGCCTGAGGTGCTGACCCACTAGCAGCCAGTTGTTCTGCTTTTCGGTCAGCGGCTAGAGGAGGCCGCATCCTCTTTTCTGGAGGGAGCCGCTCCTCCATAGCTTCCAGTCGCGCGCCAAACATGTTGGTCATCCGGACTGTCAGCTCGTTCATTGCCTGATCCAGTCTGTCCACCGTGACAACTGCAGGCGGCCCTGCTTGGGGCAACGATCTTCTTTTTCCGTGGTGCCAAGAGTGGAGGGAACTCCTCCCTCACCGCCTTTTTTGTCGACGGGGCACCTTCCTCCATGCACGCGTCCGAAACAGAGGGTGGATGCGTGGTAGGCCCGTGAGCCTGCCATTCATCGAAGCGTTGCCTCATGTCAGCAAGCTCCTTTCGGAGTTCTGCCACCTCAGTCTGCTGCCGAGTCAATTCAGCCTTCATTCTGGCGTTTTTCTGCCTCTAAGCGAGCAGTCTCATCTGAGGTGGTACGGTCTCTGTATCTTTCCACCACGGTCTTAAGTGATCTGGCGGCTTCCTTCAGCGCCCGCTGGAAGGTTCCTTTAAGATTACCAGATTTTTTGGCGACCTTCAGTATAATATCGAAGTCACTCATGGCCCTCTGGTTTAGGTCCTCTTCAGGGACTTCGTCTTCCTTCACCTTTGACCACATAGACGCCCTCGAGCGCCTGGCTTCGGCGGCTGCCTCCTCCATCTCTTTTTTTTTCGGCACGTAGGCGAAGCTCCTCCTGTTCGAGTCGAAGGTATTCGGCCTTAGCCTCTGCACGACCAACGTAGTCGCCAGTTGTTGGGGGGCGACCTCTGCCTCTTTTTGAGACTGCCTTGCGAGCTTTCGCTTTACCCACCGGCATGTCCCCGGACCCTGAGTCGGAACCAGATCCTGAGTCCGAAAGGCCCCTAGTTCGCTTACGGGCCGATCGCTCCGTCATCATTGAGACGTCCGACTCTCCTCCTGAGCCGGAGTCTCTTATATCCTGGAAGAATTTGCTCCCAAGAGGCGAAGCCTTCCCATCACCGGAAGCCACCGTGCGGAATGATCCTGCACTGCTGTCACTGTCATGCCCTGACCTGCGTGACAGTGACGGCATACTTCTCAAACGTTCCACCGAAACAATAGGCGTTCTCAATTTCCGTAAACAAGCCGAGTCATTAGTTTTAAGGGTATCCGTATTCTCCTTCCCAACATCATTCTTATAAGTAAGGGTTTGGTTTTGATTTTGTGACATTTTGATTCCCACGAGTATGGGGGATATAAAAGGTCACCACAGGCAGTGCCCCCTGTACCTGTGGAAGCCTAGGGTAGCCACCCCCGTGGACCGGCATATCCACTGGCGCGGTACGCACTAGAGACTGGCAACCCGCCAGCCACACGACCTCTGGAAGGAGGCCGTGCATCTCCTCGCCGTGCGCCGCAGCTTGAGATGGGGGTAATTTTTTTTATAGAGGTTTTCTTCCTCGCGGTCCGGGCGGTTAAGCCAAGACCCTCGGTCCCCTTCAGAGCCGCGAGACATGACCACGACACTCCAAAGGGGATTACGACAGACGGAGGCCTGCAGGATAACCCGCAGACCAGCCCGTGGCAGTGCGAGTGCACAGCGGGCCCGCCTCGCTCCATCCACCGTGTCCCGACCAGTCAGGGAACGGGAGGCGTTGGACGAAGTCCGCCCCGTCAGACTATCAGCCGGCAGCCAGGAGGAATGGCTGCCGTTGCCCAGGGTGCACCACGTGGAGGTTGTCTGACCATCGCACCCCAACCTAACCTAACCTAACCTAACCTAACCTAACCTAACCTAACCTAACCTAACCTAACCTAACCTAACCTAACCTAACCTAACCTAACCTACCTAACCTTTTTTTTTTTTTTTTTTTTTTTTTTTTTTACCTGGGGAAATCCTCATGGACGAACCACTCTCCCGGGCAGGAGAGTGGAACAGTGCCGGACTCCTACCGGCTAAAACCCCAGGGTGACCTCAAACTCGCACTTGTGATGCCGGGGGTGCGGGGATTGCCCGATTGGGATTACTACCGCTCCCCCCGGCGTGCGTAGGCTCCAAGAGCCATCGACCATCAGGTCTGAGGGGGGGGTCAAGGAGTGATAAGACCCCCCTCTGACGTCGTCAACGGGGAGGCGCAACTGGGTCACACAGTGCGCCTCAACCTCCCTACCCGTGCAGCAAACTAGCTGCTGGGACGATAGGTGTGCCCGCACCCACCGTCCCCGGGCTCCGATCCTGCAGCAGTCGAGGATTTTGTCCTCGAGCGGAGACCGCTGCTCGGTCCTTCAGATGAGGAGGAGGGACCTGTTGGTGGTGGCGCCTCCTCCATCTCTACCTCCTGTGTCGGCACTTGGGTGGCCGGTGGCACCGGAGGCTTCCTCCTCTTTTTCCCCTTGGGGGGGGGTGGCCGCTCAGGCTTCGTGCTGGTGCACGCCCTGCTGCCCATCCTGTGTGAGGCAGGCTTGAGCGCACCAGCGCAGAGACCGCAGTGTTCGGTCTCGCTGGTGCACTCGCCCGCCTTGTGGCCAGGCCGACTGCAGCGGAAGCACCAGGTGCTGCAGTCGACCTCTGCGGTGCACTTCGCGCCGAGGTGCCCCTCTCGGAGGCACCTAAAACACCTTTTGGGTCGAGGCAGCAGGGCCTGAACCCTGGCCGAAACCCACCCGACGAGCAGTTTGCGCCCGTCGTCCAACTTCTTAGCGACGTCCACCGGACATGAGAGGACGGCCGTGTACAAGCCCCTAAGTCCGGGGCGCACTCCAGCCGTCCTCACATGCTCCGGTGAACAGCCGGTACTTTGGGCGACGGCGGAGATGAGTTCCTCCGCCGTCACCGACTCATCCAGTCCCGAGACGCGTATATCGGTGCGCATCATCGGGCGTGCCACCTTGATGCCTTCTGGCACGACATTCTTCAGCCTGTCGGCTAGGGCATCAGCTGTATCTCCTTTGTCCGCGCCGGGGATCTCAAAAAGATAACCCCCAGTCGCCGTCCTCCGCCATTTGACGTCGGTCAAACCGAAGTCCGACAGCCTGACCTCGGCTCTTACCTTCTTGAGGGCCTCCAGGTAGGTGAGGCCCCTCTCCTGCGCTTCCGGCTGCAGTGTAAGCGTCACCGCAGTTGTCGCCGGGGGCCGGAGGTTAGGGGTCTTCCTTTTCCTGGAGGCCTTTTTCTTCTTGCTTTTGGCCTTCACGGCCTTCTTTCTTTTTATCCGGCTTTTTGGGCCGGCCATTTTTACCCACCTCCACCCATTCGCTCGTAGCTGGAGCGGGTACAGGCGGCTGGTCTCGTTCGGGAGCAGGCGCGGCAACGGCGGCAGCGAAAGTCGTTGTTTTGCCGGCCTTCTTTTCGTTCTTTTTTGCCTGCTTTCTTGGCAGGCGGCTGCGCTCCCAGTTCAGCAGCTGTAGTGTTAATGGAGACTGGTGGGGCGGCCCGTTTGTCTGCAGCCAGTGGTGGCCGCAGTCGCTCCTCCGGAAGGAGCCGCCCATCGATGCCCGCGAAGCGGGCATCCACCATCTCCATTATTTGCCTCGTCTGAGAACGCAGGCACTCATCAAGGAATTCCCGTAGTTCAGGATGAGATTCCGTCGCCGTTGTCTGTCCAGAGGGAGCTGGCTGTTCCCGAGGGCGTCTCCCCAACACCTCCGCCTTCAGGTCAGCCATCTCTCTCAGGAGATCGGTCAGCACCTTCTGCTGAGCAGACATCTCCACTTTGAGGCGGTTGTTCTCCGCCTCGAGGCGGGCTGTCTCTTCGGAGGCGGTCCGGGTTCGGAGCGCCTCAATTGTTACTTTAAGCGACGCCGCGGCATCCTTCAGGGCACGTTGAAACGTGCCCTTCAGGTTGCCGGACCTTTTCGCGACATGAAAGATGGCGTCTAAGTCGCGCATCGCTTTCTCGTTCAGGTCGTCAGTTTCTCCAGCGCCAGGAGACGCGTCGGGCCGCGAGGCCAAGCGCATTTGCCTGGCGTCGGGAGTTTTCTCACTGGCCTCCTTCTCGGCCAGGAGGCGTACTTCTTCATCTTGTAGGCGACTTGCCTCCATCTTCGCCCTGTAGAGACCGACGTACTCGCCGGTGGTCGGCGGCCGACCTCTACCACGTTTCGGGGAGCCAGAGGTGGCTCGGACCTTGGGCGAACGAGCGTACTCCTCCGCCTCAGAGCCGGAGCTCATCTCCGACAACTCTACCTTCCTTTTGCGGTCGAATCCGCTGAAGGAAGGAACATCACTTTCCTCAGCGGATCCTACCGTGTCGAGAGACATGTTGGACCCGAAGCTACTCTCCGCCGAGAGATCAGCAGAGAGCTGGTCCAGCAATTTTAACCTTTCGAGAAGGACCACGGGTGATTGTGGCTGGTTCTTGTCATCAGCCTTCCTTATGGTCTCGTCTACCGTCATTAATCTAGCCATGGTTGCATCAAAAGCAGATCCGGATTTCCGTGAGCTAGCCTGAGTCGTCGTTTTGGAAGAATCGGTTGTCCTTTCACTTGCCTGAGTCGTCGGTTTTTGAGAATCGCGTACACCTTTGCCCCCCCCAGAAAACGTGGGGCAGCCCGAACCCGAAGGCCCGGGGAGGGATTCTCCGGCGCCGGAGGCGCCGGTACCCTCCTGGGGTAGTATCTCTTTAGAATGTACATCCATCGTGCTCTTACTTAACTCGTCTAGTTCGCGGTACGCCTGCCGGGGCCGACACTAAATCGGCCAACCCCGCCAGCCGCTTTCCGGAGCCAAGCCGTTGGGACCCAGACTTGGGTCCTCATCCGCCCTGGCCCGGTACTGGGCGCGCCGCTCACACACCGCGCCCAGGAGTGTTTTAGGTCTCTCCAGACCGCCAGATATACTCAGCCGCCGGTCAACTGGACCGACGTTGCCCAGGGTGCACCACGTGGAGGTGATCTGGCCCCGCACCCCAACCTAACCTAACCTAACCTTTTTTTTTTTTTTTTTTTTTTTTTTTTTTTTTTTTTTTTTACAAGGGGAAATCCTCATGGACGAACCGCTCTCCCGGGCAGGAGAGCGGAACAGTGTCGGACTCCTACCGACTAAAACCCCTTGGTGTCCTCGCTAGCGCACTTCTGATGCCGGGGGTGCGGGGATTGCCCTAATGGGATTACTACCGCTCCCCCCGGCGTGCGTGGGCTCAGTGAGCCGTCGCCACTACGGTCTGAGGGGGGTCAAGGAGTGATAAGACCCCCCTCTGACGTCGACCGTTGGGAGGCGCACCGGGACACATCGGTGCGCCTCAACCTCTCTGCCTGTGCAGCTACTTCGCTGCTGGGACGGCGGGTGTGCCCGCACCCGGCGTCCCCAGGCTCCGATATGCAGCAGCGGAGGGTGTGTTCCCCTCGGGATGGCCGCTGCTCGGTCCGGCGACGGAGGAGCAAGATGGGCGCTCCTCCATTTCGACTTCCTGCGGCGCAGACGCGGCAGGAGGTGACCCTCTCTTTTTGCCCTTTTTGTGGGCTGGCGGGCTGGACTCGACGCAAGGGCAAGTCTTGCCGCCCAACTTGTGCAAGGCGGGCTTGAGCGCTCCAGCGCAGAGGCCGCAGTACGCGACCTCGCTGGTGCACTCGCCCGCCTTGTGGCCCTGCCGACTGCACCTGAAGCACCAGGTGCTAACGTCGACCTTGGAGGTGCAGTTGACCCCCAGGTGCCCCTGTTGGAGGCACCTGTAGCACCTCCTGGGCCTTGGCGGCAGGACTTGCACCCGCGCGCTGACCCATCCTACCAGCAGTCTACGGCCATCGGCCAATTTCTTGGCCGCGTCCACCGGACATGTGACGACGGCCTGGTACAACCCACGAAGACCGGGGCGTACACCCAGCCGTCCTCACATCATCCGGAGGACAGCCGGTCGGTCGACTGGGCGACGGCGGAGACTAGTTCCTCCGCCGTCACGGACTCATCTAGGCCCGACACCCGCAAATCAGCACGTCGCATGGGTCGGGCGATTTTGACTTCGGCCGGTAGGGCCGCCTTTAATTTGGCGGCCAAGGCATCCGCCTTTTCTCTATTTTCAGAGTCGGTGCCGGGGAGTTCGAAAATATACGCCCCGGTCACCGCTCTGCGCCACTTTATTTCTTCGATGCCGACGTCCTTAATCGGAACGTCGGCACGCACCTTCCTCATGACCTCCAAGTAAGTGAGGCCACCTTCCTGCGCCCCCGGCGGCAGCGTTAGCGACACTGCCGTTGTAGCCGGGGGGCGTAGTTTGGCGGCCCTCTTTTTCTTGGAGGCCTTCCTCTGCTTTTTGTTGGCAGGCTGGGCCTTTTTCTTCTCTTTGGCCGGCTTTACAGGCCGGCCATTCTTTCCGACCTGCACCCATTCGCCTTCGGGTGCAGGCGGCATGTCACTTCCGGTGATGGTAGTGGGAGTAGCGACGGCTGCGGCAAACGTTGCCGGCTTTGACACCGCCTTCTCCTTCTTCTTGTTGCCCGCTTTCTTGGCAGGCTGCTGCGCTCGCAAAGCGGCAGCGGAATTAGTGGGGTCTGGTGGGACGGCTGTGCGATCTGCGGCCAGAGGCGGCCGCAGGCGCTCCTCCGGTAGAAGCCGCCCGGCGACGCCCGCAAAGCGAGCATCCACCATCCCCATAATCTGCGCCGTTTGCGAGCGCAGCAACTCCTGTAGCTGGTCCACGGTGACAATATCTGACCGTGGTGCCGTCGTCGTCTTAGGTCCAGTCTTAGGGAGGGGCGGGAATTGAACATCCGCCTCCGCCCATGAAGACGCCGCAGGCGCCGACGGTCTTTTCAGACGCAGCTCCTCCACGGTCAGCTTCAGTTTCGCCAGCTCCTTACGGAGCGACGTTGTGTCTTCGTTTTGACGAGACAGCTCCGCCCTTAAGCGGACATTATCCGCCTCCAGGCGGGCTGTCTCGTCGTTGGTGGTGCGGAGGCGTAGGTCTTCGAACGCCTCCGTAATCGCCTTTGCGGCTTCCTTCAGGGCATGTTGGCATGTGCCCTTCAGGTTCTTCGATTTCTTAGCGATGTCAAGAATCGTCTTGACACCGCTCACCACTTTGTCGCTGGCGTCAGGAGACGCCGCTCTGGCAGCCAGGCGCTCCATCCTGACTGTGGAGGCTGCCTTCTTCACCTCCTCACGCTCCTCTAGATGAAGCGTCTCCTTCTGTTGGAGGCGTATGAGCTCCGCTCTGGCTTTACCGACGCCAATGTATTGTCCGGTAGTAGGCGGACGGCCTCTCCCCCTTTTGGGTAACGGTGTACCAGGTCTCGCTGGTAGTTCCTCCTCATCCTCATCAGAGTAAGAACTCAGACTCATGTCCTCGTCTGGTAGTCTCCTTTTACGATCGCCTCTGCTGGGGGAAAGGGAGTCTCTCCCCTCAGCAGAATCGACCGTCATGAGGCTGCCTGCACTCGACACAGATAATCGGTCGAGTGAGGGAACCCTCTCAAGTACCACTTTAGGCTGGAGGTTTGCGGAGTCAGGGTACTCCTGGGCCCATTGGCCAAACCGTCCAGCGTAGCGGCTCGTTGGCAGATCGAAATGCTTGTATTTCGCATATCTCGACTGCTCGGGATCGTCAAGGTCTATTCCCTGGGCAAGCTCAGATCTCCGTATGAGTTCCAGGGTCGTTTTCGTCATTCCGGGTGGTGGTGTAAGCACAAATTTGCCCCCCCCAGAAACGGTGGGGCAGCCCGGACCCGAGGGCCCGGGAAGGGATTCTCCGGCGTCAGAGACGCCGGTACCCTCCTGGGGTAGTTTGGTTTTAATTTCTGCTTCCATTTTTTTTTCGTTCTCAGTAGTCCGTAATCTCGCCGTGGTCGTTGTATCGATGTCGTCACTGTCCAAATCGCGTGCAGAATCAAAAGTCCTAATTCGCGCCAGGGTCGTCGGTTTGTGGTGGATCGAAGCAAAATTTTGCCCCCCCCAGAAACGGTGGGGCAGCCCGAGCCCGAGGGCCCGGGGAGGGATTCTCCGACGCCGGAGGCGCCGGTACCCTCCTGGGGTAGTGTCGTTTTTAATTGTGCTTCCATGATTTGTTTTTCGAAAAACCGTATGCATAGCCAAAGTCGTCGTTCAAAGGATCCATAAAGGAAGCCAAGTCGTCAGAAAGGAAAGACACTCAAAGTCCATAAGAATGCCAAAGTCGTCAGAATAGAAGCTGTCAGCTAAGTCCGTTAGGGAAAGCCAAGGTCGTCATTTTGGGGCAAGAAACGCCCATCGCCCGAGAGTGTTTAACGACCCTTCAGTCGGTCAGATTCTTAGCCGCCGGTCAACTGGACCGGCGTTGCCCAGGGTGCACCACGAGGAGGTGATCTGACATCGCACCCCAACCTAACCTAACCTAACCTTTTTTTTTTTTTTTTTTTTTTTTTTTTTTTTTTTTTTTTTTTTTTTTTTTTTTTTTTTTTTTTACCTGGGGAAATCCTCATGGACGAACCACTCTCCCCGGGCAGGAGAGTGGAACAGTGCCGGACTCCTACCGGCTAAAACCCCAGGGTGACCTCAAACTCGCACTTGTGATGCCGGGGGTGCGGGGATTGCCCGATTGGGATTACTACCGCTCCCCCCGGCGTGCGTAGGCTCCAAGAGCCATCGACCATCAGGTCTGAGGGGGGGTCAAGGAGTGATAAGACCCCCCTCTGACGTCGTCAACGGGGAGGCGCAACTGGGTCACACAGTGCGCCTCAACCTCCCTACCCGTGCAGCAAACTAGCTGCTGGGACGATAGGTGTGCCCGCACCCACCGTCCCCGGGCTCCGATCCTGCAGCAGTCGAGGATTTTGTCCTCGAGCGGAGACCGCTGCTCGGTCCTTCAGATGAGGAGGAGGGACCTGTTGGTGGTGGCGCCTCCTCCATCTCTACCTCCTGTGTCGGCACTTGGGTGGCCGGTGGCACCGGAGGCTTCCTCCTCTTTTTCCCCCTTGGGGGGGGGTGGCCGCTCAGGCTTCGTGCTGGTGCACGCCCTGCTGCCCATCCTGTGTGAGGCAGGCTTGAGCGCACCAGCGCAGAGACCGCAGTGTTCGGTCTCGCTGGTGCACTCGCCCGCCTTGTGGCCAGGCCGACTGCAGCGGAAGCACCAGGTGCTGCAGTCGACCTCTGCGGTGCACTTCGCGCCGAGGTGCCCCTCTCGGAGGCACCTAAAACACCTTTTGGGTCGAGGCAGCAGGGCCTGAACCCTGGCCGAAACCCACCCGACGAGCAGTTTGCGCCCGTCGTCCAACTTCTTAGCGACGTCCACCGGACATGAGAGGACGGCCGTGTACAAGCCCCTAAGTCCGGGGCGCACTCCAGCCGTCCTCACATGCTCCGGTGAACAGCCGGTACTTTGGGCGACGGCGGAGATGAGTTCCTCCGCCGTCACCGACTCATCCAGTCCCGAGACGCGTATATCGGTGCGCATCATCGGGCGTGCCACCTTGATGCCTTCTGGCACGACATTCTTCAGCCTGTCGGCTAGGGCATCAGCTGTATCTCCTTTGTCCGCGCCGGGGATCTCAAAAAGATAACCCCCAGTCGCCGTCCTCCGCCATTTGACGTCGGTCAAACCGAAGTCCGACAGCCTGACCTCGGCTCTTACCTTCTTGAGGGCCTCCAGGTAGGTGAGGCCCCTCTCCTGCGCTTTTTCCGGCTGCAGTGTAAGCGTCACCGCAGTTGTCGCCGGGGGCCGGAGGTTAGGGGTCTTTTCCTTTTCCTGGAGGCCTTTTTCTTCTTGCTTTTGGCCTTCACGGCCTTCTTCTTTTTATCCGGCTTTTTGGGCCGGCCATTTTTACCCACCTCCACCCATTCGCTCGTAGCTGGAGCGGGTACAGGCGGCTGGTCTCGTTCGGGAGCAGGCGCGCAGAGACGGCGGCAGCGGCGGCCGCCAAAGTCGTTGTTTTGCCGGCCAAACCTAACCTAACCTTTTTTTTTTTTTTTTTTTTTTTTTTTTTTTTTTTTTTTCTTGTTTGTTTTTTTTTTTTGATTTTTTTTTTTTTTTTTTTTTTTTTTTTTTTTTTTTTTTTTTTAACGTGGTTTAAATCTGCTCGTTGAACGCTCGGACGTGCGCCGAAAAACCCAGTTTCTCGCACACGTGTGATCCTCGCGACAGACCGTAGACACCGAGTCAATTGACTTAGGTGTCCGTGTGTCAGGTTGGCCGCAGCCGACTGACTAAACACTCCACGTCCCTAACCGGCGCAAAGATGCCAGGGCCTCCGGAGCACATTATACATGTATTCTGCAGAGGCCCTGGCAACGCCATACCTCACGGGAGGTCCGACGTCAAATTATTTTACGAGGCTTGGCGACCTCGACGGGCGCCCGGACGGCTGCGTCCGGTGCCCCGGCGTGAGACACGCCTCGCTCGGTTGGGGTGCGCTGCCCGCTCCCTCTCCCGCTCTGCCTCCTCCTTTGCGAGCATGACGGCTTCGCAACAGGAAGAGACAACCGCCCAAGCCCTAGAGCTCCCGACCATCGCCCTCACGAGCGACGGCAAGGAGAGGACCCTACCCACGTCGGACGCCAAGTCTCTGAAGGACTCCCTCCACGCGGGACACACGACCAACGTGTGCTCGACGTCGTCCACGACTCCGCCGGCACAGTGATGACAACACGGAGAGAGTTCCCTTCCTATACGATTCAGGTAACTGCCGAAGCACCCGTGCCCCGTCAGCACCTGCGTAAGGCGGTAACTCAGAACTCCGTGAGTCCTCCCTAACCAGTCCCTAAGGTGGGGCCGAACGGCCTCCACTGTAGCGACCCCGGCGCTTGGATTCTCCAAACGCCTTTCCCACCCCTCTAGGACGATCGAGATACTGAGCTCCGCCCGCCGCGCCTCGATCTCTCGAGGCGTCGGGCGTTGCATCCTATCCGAACGTTCCCTACACCACCTATACAAGGCGGCGAGAGCCCTAGCCTCCAGGTCCCACGGAGGGGAGCCGGCAAGCAGGGTCGCGGCCTCGAACGACACCGTACAGTACCCCCCGTATCGACCTAATCGACATCACCCTCTGCGGAGCCCGCAGAGCGGCGATGTTCCGTCTGGACATATTGTCCGCCCAGACCGGAGCCCCGTAAAGAGCCATAGATCGAACGACCCCTAGGTACAGCTTCCGACAGGCCGTGTTCGGCCCCCTGACGTTAGGCAACAGTCGCGCGAGTGCGCCGACCGTGCCCATCAGTCGAGGGGATAGCTGTCGGAAGTGTTCGCCAAAGTCCCAACGCCCGTCGAGAACGAGTCCGAGATACCTCATCGTCTTTCCGACGGGAATCCGGACTCCGGCGACTACGATGCCTAAGTCTCTCGGTAGCGAAGTCCTAGGCCCGCGAAAACACAGAGCTTCGGACTTGTGCAATGCCACCTCGAGACCCAGACGCCTAATCCTTCCTACCACATGAGCGACGCCCGCAGTCATTCGAATTGCTGCGTCTCTGCATGACTCACCCCTCGCTAGAACCAGCGTATCGTCCGCGTAGCAGACGACGCTGACGCCAGAGATGGGCGTGCCCCGCAAGACCCAGTCGTATCCGATGTTCCATAGGAGAGGGCCCAGAACCGACCCCTGGGGAACACCGCATACCATTTCGCGCCTATGCCATTCCCGCTGAGCGGGATACACGACCGACCTGTGCGACAGGTAGGCGTCGACGACACGCCTGAGGTCCGAGGGTACCCGGTGATACCGGAGACCCTCTCGGATACAGTCCCACGGTAAGGTGTTGAACGCGTTGACGATGTCTAAAGACACCGCCAAGACGACCTTACCGTCGGCGACCGCCGCCTCCGCGTGACGCCTAACCCACATGATCGCATCTACAGTGGAGCGACCTCTGCGGAAACCGAACTGGTTCTCCGCCAGGTCCGGACCTACGCGCGTGAGATGGTCGACGAGGCGGTTTGCAACTACTCTTTCGAATAGCTTGCCCACCTCGTCGAGCAGCACGATGGGACGGAACGCAGACGGAGAGTCCGCCGGACGATCGGGCTTCTGGAGAAGCACGAGTTTCCCGGTTTTCCACGAGTGTGGAAACCGGCCCTGCCCTACGCAAAGTCTAAAGAGTCCTAGCACCCTATCCTCTACGAACTCCGAAGACAGCGACAACACCCACGCACGGCCCGGAATACCGTCAGGACCCGGAGCGGTGGTTTTTTTAGACCGGAGCCTGTCCACCGCCGACCTAAACTCGTCCCGAGTGATCTCGGGGGAGACGACCTCGTCGACCAGCGAGCCGCTTTCGACGGCCGGAGCCATCGTCGGCGGCGTAAACGGTTCCCTAGACGGAAACAGAGTGCTGACGACCTCCGCCAGGAAACCGGGCTCGAGGCTCACGGTCACCGGGGGTGCCCTTTGGCGTAACTTGCCCCGCACGAGGCGGTAAGGACGACCCCACGGGTCCCGGTCGAGCGACTCGAGAAACTCCGCGTTAGCCTGGGCCTTGGCGAGCTCGATGGCTCTCCGGAGGACTCGTCTAGCGGCTCGGTAACCCTCGTAGAGTTCCGCCTCCCTAGCATCCGCAACGCCCTGCGTGCGGCGACGCCTTCGCCTGATCCTGGTGTACTGACGGCGCGCCGAGATACACTCACGCCGAAGCTGAGCGATCTCCGCACTCCACCAGTACACCTGGTTCTTGGCTGGTCTGGAACTGACTCTAGGCATCGCCGCGTCGCAGGCCTGCGACACTGCCTCTCGTAGCCGATCCGCCTCCCGGTCGACATCGGCATCGCTGGCAGGGGCTGGAACACCCCTGACCCAGTTCTGCACGATAGTCGCCTCGAGAAAAGCTTCACGGTCGAGACGCCCTAAGACCCAACGAGGACCACCACCGACAACCGAAGCGTTGCGGGCGGGAGAGCCCGAGTCGGCGGCGGAGACGTCGAACCGGATGTACCGGTGATCCGACAACGTCTCCACCTCCTCGAGAACTCTCCAGCCCCGGACACGGCGAGCGAGAGCCGGGCTAGCGAACGACACGTCCACTATGGATCCGCCCTGCTGACGCACGCACGTGTTGACGGAACCTCGATTGAGACACGAAAGACCCAACGATGCCGCCCACTCCTCCAACAGATCGCCGCGCATGTCAGTGAACGGACAACCCCAACGCGCCGATTTGGCGTTGAAGTCACCGAGCACTAACACGGGGCGAGGGTGGCTACTCGCGACGACCCTCTGCAGATCTTGCAGGAGATCTTCGAAAGTGGCCACGTTCCAACGCGGGGGTGCGTAGACCCCGACCACGACAATCCCGCCTATACGCGCCGCCACGCGACCCACGCCTCTCGACACGTCGGCGAGAGGAGAGGATCCTGCGGCGGGGCGCGTAACTATGGCCACGGAGTCATCCACGTCGCCCACCCAGTCTTGATTGGGTGGAACGAAATAGGGCTCCGCCACCACGGCCACGCTGATCGACCACTCCGCCAGGCTCTGGGAAAACAAGTCCTGAGCTCTGGCGCAGTGGTTTAAATTCCCGTAGAGGATCTGGAGCGCCATTAAAAGGCGACGTCCATTCCCTCGTACGTTGGCTTTGTCGGTGCCTCATCGGCCGCCGACTCAGCCAGGGGTTTCGGGGAACGTTTTCCCCTCTTCCCCTTTCCTGATTTCCCCCCCTTCTTCCCCGAGGACGACGACGAAGACGACGAGGATTTCACCGAGCAGGCCTTACTGCCTACTCGGTGACCCGCTGCCTTGCCTGCGGCCGCGCAGATCGCGCAGTGCAGAGCAGCGGAACACTGTCCGGAGGTGTGGCCCTCCTGACTGCAGCGGAAACACATCCGACTGCAGTCAATTCCCGCCGGGCACTTTGCACCGACGTGGCCACCGCGGAGACACCTGAAACATCTCTGGGGACGGGGCGGGAGGACTTTCACCCTCGCCGACACCCACCCGACCAGAAGACGCCCGGCGTCCGCCAACCTCTTAGCAGTCGCCACGGGACAGGTGACGACCGCTGATCCCGTCCCGTCGTAGGCGGGACGCGGGCCAGCAGTCTTCACCTGGTCTGGGGAACAGTCCCCAGCCCTGACCACTGCGGCGATGAGCTTTTCAGCCGTGACAGTTTCATCGAGCCCTGAGATGCGCAGATCTGCGCACCTCGTGGGCCTGGTGACACGCACGACGTCAGCCGGTATCGCCTCCTTCACCTTGGCGGCTAGGACGTCCGCCTTGGGTCCGGTCTCCGCACCCGGCAACTCCAAGAGGATCGCTCCAGTCCTCGCCTTGCGGTACCTCAGCTCCTCGACGCCGAGGGAGCGGAGGTCGATTGCCGCCCACGCCTTGGACAGCACGTCCGTATAGGAGACCCCCTTACCCGCAGCCTCCGGCTGCAGTGTCAATACGACTGCAGTCGATTTGGCCTCGCGGAATTTGGGGGCCGCCCCCACAGGACGCGCCGCCTTGGCTGCTGCCCTCCTCGGCTTAACCTAACCTAACCTAACCTAACCTAACCTAACCTAACCTAACCTAACCTAACCTAACCTAACCAAACCAAACCAAACCAAACCAAACCAAACCAAACCAAACCAAACCAAACCAAACCAAACCAAACCAAACCAAACCAAACATTTTATTTTTTTTTTTTTTTTTTTTTTTTTTTTTTTTTTTTATTTTTTGACGGGGGGAAATGCATTTACGCACTCACCTTACCTATTGTATTAGTGAGAGCTGTGTCTCTCCAATACAATAGGTAAGGGGGCACGGAGTGACGAGTTCCGTGCCAGTGTGGGACTCAAACCCGGGCGAGAATCGCCCGGTAATACCCACTAAAAAAACCCCCGGGGGCCGTCCGCCGCATTTGGAGTGGGGGCGATACGGGGTTGCCAGGCATGTCGCCGCGTCGCCCCCTGCGGCAAACCCACCAGGCCCGTCGGTGCAATGGCCCGGCGGGGATGGGGGGAGAATAAAAAAAAACTCCTACCCCCCACCTCTTAGCCCGCCCCCCCAATGGGGGAGGCCTGACCAGTTGGTCATCAACCGGGGGGGAGGAAGTACTTCCTGCCCCCCATAAATGAGAAAGAAGAAGGACAGAACAGAGGCGGGCAAAGTAAAAGAGGAAGGAACCCGCCTCCGTTATAGAAGAGAAAGAAAGTAGGTCCCTCCCCTGAATTCACCTTGTTAAACAACAAGGCATAGTAAGGAGAGGGATACCCGAAGACAAGAGAAGAAATCATCCACACACATCAATCACACCTCACAAAAAATCTCTCCACTCCAAGCCCCCTCACCTCACTCAACACCCACACACATCCATCCCACTTCACAAAATCTCTCCACTCCAAACCCCCCTCACACCACTCCACACAATTCCCACCCCATCAACATCCCCTAGGAGAGGCAAAAGGCCCCCCCCATATGATGCCTATCCTCTTTCCCATTATCGGCACACCTCGCGCACTTCGGGTGCTCCACCACACACTCCATCAACTTGTGTCCCAGTGCCCCACACCGGAAACACTGGGCCGCCCTATCCACATCCGCCGTACAAAGCGCACGCACGTGCCCCAGGCCCATGCACTTGTAGCACCTGAGCGGCTTGACTTCAAGTGCATGCACCTGGGTCACGCACCATCCTATTTTAATCTCCTCTTTTTCCACCACCCTACGTGCCGCCTCAACAGGAAGCGACACGTACAAGCTCCTCGCCCCCCTTCCCGATACCTGAATCTCACCCGCCTTTATTTCATCCACTCTCCACAACTACCTTCCTGCGCAACTCTGGCTACAGCCTCCTCTTTACCCACTGAGTCCTCCAGACCAACCAGGCGGACACCAGCCCGCTTCATTGGCCTGGAGACCACAGCCACCTCCTCCACAACCCTCTGCAACCTAGCCGCCAGAACGTCCGCCTTCTCCTTCCCATCAGGACCCGCCACCTCCAGCATCCTGGAACCCGCGGCAGTGGGGCGACAGGAAACGCTCTCGATCCCCATCGCCTCTAGCCCCACCTTATTCCTCGCCTCAGCCAACACCTGCCCATACGTGAGCCCCCTCGCCACCGCGTCTGGCCGCAGCGTAATAACCACCGCAGCCGTTCGCGGCGGCGACGGAACCCTCGGCCTCGGCTTCCCCACCCTCTTTTCCGACCCCGCACCTTGAGGCTCAGAAGGGGTCACAGTTGCACCCTTCTTCACCACCTTTCTCCTCTTCCCATTTCCCTCAACAACAACCCATTCCCCCTCGGCATTTCCCCCACTGACCACAGCTTCATCCCCCTTATCATTATTCCCACCGGGAAGTGGCGCCCAGTCCATCCCCAAAGGGTTGGGGAGGGACGGGGGACCACCCTTCTCCACTGCTTTCTTCCTCCTCTTTGACCCCTCAACTGAACCAACAACCTCGCTCCCAGATTCCACCATACCTGGCAACCGAACAGCCACCCCTGCTATCTGCCCCTCCAACCTTTCCAACTTCCGATTAACCCCCTCAAGAACACCCCCTAACTTCCCCATAACCGCCGACACAATATCCGCCGCCTTATCCCCACCCAGTTGCTCTCCCTCACACCCTATACTCTCACCCCCACTAGGTGAGGGACCAACAGCAGCATCCACGAGCTGCACCCGCCGCTGCCCCTCCTCTTTAACCCTCAACAATCCCTTCAGCCTTAAGACTTCCTCCCTCTTTAGCCCTAACCTCAAGCCTCAACCCTGCTATCTCCTTCTCCCGCTCCTCAATCCCACCCTCCCGCATCTTCTCTATCCATTCCTTCTTTTCCTCCTCCAACCCCTTCACTTTTTCCTCCAAATCATCAACCTCATAACCCACCTCCCTGGCATGATCAGCCATATCAATCGCATATGCCGCCATCGACCACAGAAACACCGACACATGTCTCATCTTCCCCATCATCTCATCACCCAGAAAAAACACCCACATCCCTCTCCATCACCACCATGGCCCCCAACAACATATCCACTTCATCAAAAATTTCCACCGGAGACTTATCCCTAAACAGCCCCATCTCTATTGCAACCCGCTTCAGGTCCGCATTCACAGCCACCCCTCCTCTAGGCGCTCTTCCCTTAAAAGTTCCCCACGGAAAATCCCTTTTCTCCACCTCCTCGAAATCGGTGTCCCCTTCCAGCATCACAGAATCCTCTATCTTATCCCCCCTCATCTTCCAACCCTTTCCCTGCTTCTTCTCCATGTTAGATAACTAACAACTACCGTTTCATAAGAAACCCACCCAACCCTCAAATTCTACAATAGTGCCCCCCCCCCCAACAACGCACTAAT